>VYZV01045395.1:90568-124667 GCA_013401275.1 Pandion haliaetus
AGGGGAGCTTCTAGCAGCTTCTCACAGGAGCCACCTCTGCAGCCCCCTCCCCCACTACCAAAGAAAACCGCGCCACACAAACCCATAACACTGATGTAAGAAAGGCGGCACAAGAAAGTCCTGAAAACAAGTCTCCTGGTGGAAACTGGCAATTTTTCCTTACAGGAAATAGTGCAGCCTTGAGAGAACGACTACTGAAACCTACCTTGACTTTGAGTGAAGAAGGTGAAGCTGCCCTGCACTTTGCAAACAGTCTCTAGCATTATTCAGCAAATAAGTCGCTGTGTGCTTAGGAAGTTCAGTGCCACCGCACTTCCCAGCACACAGGAACCTCACTGGCGCATTCAATAAAACATTATGCCCCCAAGCGGCACCTTTAGCTAAATTTACTCTAGTCCAGTAACACCCACATGGGACTGGTATCACACCTCACCTTCCAGTGTCCTCTTTTCTTTGTCTCTGAATATGTCGTTAAGCACCATTACTGTGCTGGAAACCTTATGTCACTTCAGGAGTTGGTTATGAGGATAGTGGCTTTCCAGGAATAGGGAGAGGACATCAGGGATGCTTTCAAATTGTTCAGGGTAGGTCCATCCAGGATCCTTGGCACTTTGAAGGGAATACTGCTTGCTACCTGAAATGTTACAGCTACTGTCCTAGCTGAGACTGTCACAGAAAGGAATTTGGATCCAATTCCCCATCCCTCAAGGAGTCTTAATGCATCTGATCCCCTCCTGGTCCTGGCCCCTTGAAGAAGATGCAGAAGAAATCAGCTTCCAACACAAGGCTACAAAGAATGGAGATGTAGGCAGCTTGAAACTGGAGGAGGTGTTATTCCTCTGTTCCTCATGACTGTGAAGGCAAATGATCAGGCCTTTCTGGTGGTGTGTACCAAAACTCACGGTGGAGTACCGTCAGGAGCTCTCAGATGGGTATTCAGTTTGGTGGCCAAGGTCTGGCTGCAGACCTTGCAGGGGTCTGGCTTTATGCCAGAGCCGTGGAGAATGAGGAGCATTCATGGTGAGGCTCCACCACAGTCTGTCACTTAGTCCCTGTCCATGACTTGGATGCATTTTTTGGATGCATGGCAGGTCACAGCGTATTTGAGGAGAATCTGGGTAGACATCTGGTAGTTTGGAGCATCAGAGACCATGAGAAGCTCAAAGGTGCATCCTACCCTGACCCTCTCAGCTAGATACCTTAGGTATAACAAGAAAGAATTGTATTTTGGGGTGGATGACATGCTGTGAGCTATGGTTGGTTTTTGGTTGCAGAGTTTGCTGGCCATGGACTAGTCCCATTCTGCAAACTGAAAGCCTGTGGCCCAAAATCAAATCTGAAGGTAGTCCACCCACATTTGCTTGTATGAGGATGTTTTGGGCCATATCCCACCTGCAACTTCCAGCTGCGTGTCTGCTGTCGAAGGAGGCAGGAGAGAGCCCATGGGCTCACACAGGGCTGTCCACGCTGTCCAGTTGTGCACATGGATGGAGGTGAGCCGAACTGTGCCGCACCAGCCAGCGCCAGTACTGGAGACCAGTCCCTCCCCTGTTTTATTTCCCAGGGTGGATGTAGCTGACAACTACAGCTGATGTTGATGCCCGTCTGAAGTCCTAGTAGTAGGTCTTGACTGTTGAAGCTTTAGAGAATGTCCCTGTTCTTGTGCCCGTCCTGTCATGGTACGTGCCATAACCTGTTGGGAGCAAACAGGATAAAACTTCCCACGTATGGTGAACCTCGTTTCATGTTTTTTTCTTGAGCTGTCTGGAGAAGGTGTGCAGAGCACCCTGTGGGTGAGTGGTGAAGCATGGAGTGATCCTCTCTGCCAGCACAAGCGATGAGCTAGATGCCACCACTAAAGGGGGACTGCATTAGTAGTGGAAGGTTGAGGAGCCAGCAGAAGCCTGAGAGGTTTAAACAGACATTTTAGCTGTGTTAAGTGTAGAAAACCTCCACAAACTCGGGATCTGGCTCCTGGCTGGCTGCTGCAAAGAGACACTGTGCACAGAACTTGTACTTGAACCTAGGTGGTGGGCCAGAAGTCTTCCTGACTTCGAGATGTGTTTCTCTATTCATTTCCCTGATTCTAAGGGTATCAGAGATGATCTGGGATGGAACCACACTGTGACAGCCCACTAGATTGAGGCAGTGTTATTAGTCCTGCCCATCTCCCATTCCTTCTGGCTGTAACGTATCTCAGAACCGCAGTCAGATCACATGACTGAGCAGATTTATATGAGGTGGCTGTGTAGCAGTAGTGTGTTGCCCGTAACAGAGTTGGTTGCCTGTGTGCTACATGAAAAACACGCTAGATGAGAATCTACAAGCTTTTCACATTTTTCAGCAACCCAGGTTTAGAAGAGCAAAGGTAAGTGGTGGAAAAGTCATGGCTGTTCAGTCCTGTCTGCTCCTGGCAGAGGCAGGTACTCATCTCCAGAAGATGCAACTACTGGGGGCTGTGATCTGATCCTGGGCACACAAACAGTGAAAGCCACACACAGTCCAATGGCTTCACCCTGGTTCCTGTGGAACAAGCGACTGTTCTTTATCTCCTTTCCTGCCTCTTGGGTTGCTGCTTCTTTCATGCTGCCTTGTGTGCTTGGAGGAACCTCCAGAGCCTCCTCCAGAGGCTTGGAGGAGCTCCCCAAGGCTGGGGACAACCTGCATGACCCATCACTCCTGCAGTGGCTGCGTTCCCGCACAAAGGACTTTTAGGAGAAACTGAGGAACGTGCATGCCATGTCCTCTCCAGAGAGACATCAGCCCGGGCTCCATTTGCATTTTGTAAGCCACCTGTATTATGTTTGTAACATTATCATCTTGGGTAGCATGTTTTAAGCTGGCATTAACCATTAGACTTCTCTAATACAGGTCTGTGATTAATATAACATTTGTACAGGTTTTACAACTCCATCCGATACCTAATCAGCAGGGCATATTTTATGCCTGTCATCTTTGAAGACTAATAGGCTGATTAGCCTGGCTAATGTCATCGTGTTTGCTTCCAATTCACAGCTGAAAGAACTGGGAGCAACTTTGGGGAATTCTCCTCCGCCCCTTGCACTTAGCATCTCCTGCTAAAGCATCAGCAATTGCAATTAATTAGCTTGTGAAAGTATTATATTTCCCTCCTAATGAAAGCTGATAGACTGACAGTCAAGACGGAGACTTCTGCTCCCACGACAGTTGCAGGATGGGTAGATAAATCCCATTAGCACCTCTTGGCATGGATCTTAGTCATTCTCTTTTTAAGGCTGAGCAGTAGCACAGTCTGAACAACCCATTAAGCCCTCCTGGGACAGAAAAGGCTAGAAAAGAAGCAGCATGAGGAGCAGAGGGATGATAATGGAGGGGCAGAATCATAGAGTCATTTAGGTTGGAAAAGACCCTTAAGATCGTCGAGTCCAACCATTAACCTAACGCTACCAAGTCCACCACTAAACCATGTCCCCCAGCACCACATTTACAAGTCTTTTAAACACCTCCAGGGATGGCGACTCCACCACTATTCTGGGCAGCCTGTTCCAATGCTTGACAACCCTTTTGGTGAAGAAATTTTTCCTAATATCCAGTCTAAACCTCCCCTGGAGCAACTTGAGGCCGTTTCCCTTGTCCTATCAATTGTTACTTGGGAGAAGAGACCGACCCCCACCTCACTACAACCTCCTTTCAGGTAGTTGTGGAGAGCGATAAGGTCTCCCCTCAGCCTCCTTTTCTCCAGGCTAAACAACCCCAGTTCCCTCAGCTGCTCCTTGTAAGACTTGATCTGTAAACCCTTCAACAGCTTCGTTGCTCTTCTTTGGGCACACAAGAGGTGTGTGGAGGTCCCAAGGGTTGGAGGTGGTGGGTGTGAGTGAAGAAGTGGAAGTCCTGAGGTTTGGAGGTGGTGGGCATGAGTGTAGAAGTGAAACCCAAGCAACTCCTCCCTGAGACATGCTTGGTGGGACGGCAGTCGTCCCAGCATCTCTGCCCAAAACGATGGGGAGGTGCTGGTGCCGTTTTAGTGATGCAAGAGAGGCCTGGGTATGGAAACAGCATCTCTGCAAACAGCTGGTGGTTTCTTGCTCTTCCTGCCCATCAAAACTGGAAAAGTTCAATCAAAATCATCAGCTGGTCTCCAAAATATGTACCATCTGTGAAGTTACAATGTGGAGCAGCGTACTCCAAGATGCAATGTGTCGCTAACTGGGCTTTACTAGAAGCAATAATGGGAAAAAAGAGGGTGGTGAGACATGGGCACGGGTTGCCCAGAGAGGTGGTAGATGCCCCATCCCTGGAAACATTCAAGGCCAGGTTGGACGGGGCTCTGAGCAACCTGATCGAGTTGAAGATGTCCCTACCCATGGCAGGGGGGTTGGACTACATGACCTTTAAAGGTCCCTTCCAACCCAAACCATTCTGTGATTCTATGATAAACCATCAGAGACACTGTTGAACATGAAAACTTTATCACTTGGCTGCTGTAAAGTATGAAGGATGAAAATACTAACGATCCGTGCTGATCTGACTCTTTAAATTGGAAGTAAAAGTCTCTTACCTGTATTTGCTGTAAGCCACTAGTTTTCTGTAGTTGTTCCACTTCATTTAAAACGAGTAATTTTTCTCACTGGGGAAATTAATTGTTTCCTGTGCCATTTGGGAGTGGTTTACATGCCCAGGGACGCGCCTTGGTGTTTAAGAGCATCTGCTATGGCAAACCAGGGAAAGGCACCGACCTGACAGCTCAGCTTTGGAGGTGAGGGGCTGTTCTGGCGTTGCTCTGGGCAAATCACTTAAATTTCAGTAACTGTTCTTTCCCTTTCTGCAAAACTCAGATAATATTATCTGCTTGGACAAAGATTTTGGGGGATCACGTGGTTTATATCAGCCCAGTGTTTTGAATACTAAAGTACTCAGCATTGTGTATTACGCACCGCATACACGTTAATGTGGGCGCTGAAATGAGATTAGAACAGTAATATCTTTAATTAAAGGCGATTGACTTCATCCTCATGCTGTTTTGTAACTTTCAAAAGGTTGTACAGAAAAGAAACAGGGTTTGTCTTTTTAGTTGGTCTGTGACAGTGGCAGGTTGCCCTTTTTTTGCCCTTAGCGATGCCAATACTGCAGATGTGAGTTGATCCTCATCTAAAATATTAGCAAAGCTATACTTCGCTGAATTTAGGCTCTGACCTGGTCTTTTCTGGGTTAGGACACTGGCTGCAGGTGTCGTCTTTTCCCCCCAACATTTTTCCACTGGATAACAGTGCTGCTGCTGTTTTCATGTTGTTCTCTTTGAAATAATACAATTTATATTAAAATGGTACACAGCTCTATGGAATGCCAACCCCAGTTATGAAGCTTTCATTAATTAACTTTTGGGTGATTTGAGATGATATCTAGGAGACTGTCTATCTCATCAGTTAATTGGATATTTCTAGATTACAGGTGCTAGGAATCCTTTCCTTTCTGTACTTGTTTTTCATTTTACAGGAAAGCAAGGTAAAATTTACTATTATGTATTAGTATGCTATTAGACTAACAATGTTAGTTTAACTACCGTAGTGCTATATGCACTGCCATATATTATATGTATGGAACAGTAAAGAACCACCTGCATATGAAAATCTGTCTACCATCTAGGCAGGGTTTTTTGTTTAAAAAAATTACTTTCAGCCCCCAGAACCAAGATCTATGGTTTTAAAGAAACCTCTGCACAGATTAGCTGTCTTCAAGGAAATAATCCTCCTTTAACTAATTAATCCTTCCTTCTGGAGTCCTTGATATACAAGAGCTTGGTATTATATAAGGTGCTCTTTTGTTATTAAGCCAGGCTCCCAGTCCTTCAAGAGCTGCTGTGGGATTGTGAACACAAATTCAGAAATATATTGCCATCAGCGTGTTGTTTGCAGGGTCGGACTTGCCTTTCACACCCTGCTGAGGATGGCGTCTTTGCAGAGAAATTTCAGCAATGCATAATTCTCCTCCGTAAGCGGATTAAGACCCGAGTGGGTCTCGGGGAGCCTGGCACACCAACAGCAGCAATACTAAGCTTTTTTTCCTTGGGATCATTCAAGCGCTTCATATGAGCCAGAAGAGAAAGTAATCAGCTTGCTGGGTGCTGCAGGAAAGACAAACCCATGGCCATGCTGGCGGGGAAGGGTTTAACTCCTTGGTTTGGGTTTTCTGGCATGAAAATGCTAACAGAGCCATTGAAATGCTGGGTAGAGGGATGGTTTGCCTTTACTCCAAGTTCTCTGAAAGGGCTCTCAGTATCAACCTTCACTTGAGGTCTGGATGCCTCTGGAAAGCTGTAGCTCTTTGGGAGCACTGGCGGGTAGTGGTAAGACCATGGGTTCAACCATACCATTCTTCTATGACACTGTGTAAGAAACGCTTACCCTTCCTGCTACCTAATTCCTTTGGCACACAACTGGGGTAGAAAGTTGGGAATCCCTACTGACTGTTGGGTAGAACAACTCCCTTGGGTGTTTGGTGTAGATCATTCCCTCTTGGAGACTGTGCCTGGGAGAGAAGCTAGCTCACGCATGCAGCAACACATCACCCAAAGCCAGCAGCTGTTGAGTTTGACTATGCAATGTTTCCTAGGTAAAGATTTAATCCATTCTTTTCTCGTGTTGTGGGAGAAAGAGAGCTCATCATCCTATGTGATGCCCTCACACATATGCACGTCATTTGCCAGTGATGCATAACACTGGCTAACTCCACTGAGGCTGTCATGGGTAGTGCTGTTCTACAAAGGTGGTCCTCTTCTGCTGTAACAAATAAGGTGATGCCAGGTCTCACATTCATTTTAGAAGTACCATATGATCTGGAGAGTAAAGACTTGGAGTAAAACTTCAGGGCAGTTTCACGAAGAATGGGGGATGACCATGTGGATGAGGCTATTTTTTTGGGTCCTGGAAAGGTCCTCTGGAAAGGAAAGAGGAGTAATGCTTTGTAGTTCATCTCCAAGCCTTACATGTTGGTTTGACTGCTGATGCCAGTCCTAGCAGATGAAAAAGGTCTGGTGTCCTACATGGGGGCATGTTCCAGAGAAAAACATGGCACAAAGAGTCTCTTCAGCTGATCCGGATAAACTGGAAGCAGAAGTGGAGGCTAATTCATTGCACAGTGAATCGAAAATGGACTCTACATGTGATTTTAGTAACGAAAATAAATGGGAAGGGGGATTTCTAACTCCATGAAGGGTTCTGCAGTAAATCGCCACGTGTCTGCTGTAGACTAGTTGCCTAACCTAAAGTTTGGAGGACATTGATGGGAAAGGAAGACAGCTATTGACAGCCACGGTAATTAATTCTGTGTTCACATGCACATTCATGCCTGGTAGCCATATATCGTCTTAAACAGGAAGCGTAATACGATTCTGTGAGACTGTATGTTTGCTATCTTCTGTAGGCTTACTATGAAGAGAAGCGGTGCCATCTTTCTTCCTTTTCTCTTATCAAAAGAGCAAGAGGGAGGAGGAATTAAAGAAGATCCAGAAAGGCAAAAGATGAAATACATGTCCAATTGTTTATAATTTATAATAGAAAAGAAGGGGAAGATCCAAGGGCTGGATTGAGCTGTGTGTAGATGTACAGAGATGTTGGTTGGAAGGAACCACCAAGGTCAACTCACCCCCCTGCCCACTAAGAGCAGGGCATTGCCAGCACAGGATCAGGTGAGCCATGGTGCTTTCTAACCAGTTCCTGAAGTCCTCCAAGGATGGGTCAATGTCCGAGTGGAGAGCAGTGACGAGTGCGGTTCCTCAGGGGGTCAGTATTGGGTCTGATGCTGTTTAACATCTTTGTCAGTGATATGGACAGTGGCATTGAGTGCACCCTCAGCAAGTTTGCTGACGACACCAAGCTGTGTGGTGCAGTTGACACGCTGGAGGGAAGGGATGCCATCCAGAGGGTCCCTGACAGGCTTGAGAGGTGGGGCCGTGCGAACCTCACGAAGTTCAACAAGGTCAAGTGCAAGGTCCTGCACATGGGTTGGGGCAATCCTATGCACAAATACGGGCTGGGTGGAGAACAGATTGAGAGCAGCCTTGCAAGAAGGACTTAGGGGTGTTGGTTGATGAGAAGATCAACATGACCTGGCAACGTGCATTTGCAGCCCAGAAAGCCAACTGTATGCTGGGCTGCATCAAAAGCAGTGTGACCAGCAGGTCGAGGGAGGGGATTCTGCCCCTCTGCTCTGCTCTGGTGAGACCCCACCTGCAGTACTGCATTCATCTCTGGGCCCCCAACATAAGAAGGACATGGAGCTGTTGGAGCAGGTCCAGAGGAGGGCCGTGAAGATGATCAGGGGGCTGGAGCACCTCTCCTGTGAAGACAGCCTGAGAGAGCTGGGGTTGTTCAGCGTGAGGAAGAGAAGGCCCCAGGGAGACCTTCCAGCAGCCTTGCAGTACTTAAAGGGGGCTTACAAGAAAGCTGGAGAGGGATTTTTTACAAGGGCATGTAGTGCTAGGACAAGGGGTAATGGCTTTAAACTGAAAGAGGGCAGATTTAGATTAAATGTAAGGAAGAAGTTCTTCACGGTGAGGGTGGTGAGGCACTGGCACAGGTTTCCCAGAGAGGTTGTGGATGCCTCATCCCTGGCAGTGTTCAAGGCCAGGTTGGATGGGGCTTGGAGCAACCTGGTCTAACGGAAGGTGTCCCTGCCCATGGCAAGGGAGGGGTTGGAACTAGATGGTCTTTAAGGTCCCTTCCAACCCAAACCATTCTGTGATTCTATGATTCCATGATGACGAAGAGCCACCACCTCTCCAGGCAACCTGTGCAAATATTGCGTTATCCTCCTGAGGAAGACGTTTCTTCCTGCCATCCCATGGGAGCCTCCCAAGCAGCAACTTGTGGCCATTGCCCTTACTGAGGAATGTTGAAATTGAGCAAATCCAAGGACTGGGAATATCACCAGAACTGAACAGTAATTAACTAGCAGTCTTCACCATGCCGTTGTTTAAAATGAAATAGGGTCTTGTATCTATCCTGTCTTAAATTACAACTCTTAATGTTTTGGAAGTACTCAAAACATTAATAGGTGTTTCTGTTGGCTATCTTAGAGCTGTAAAGGCTTAACATTTGGGAAGAGAGATGGGAGAAGGCCACAGAGGATCTGCAAAGCATGAGGAGATGAGCCCATGGGGGACACGGGCAGTACTCATGCTAATTACCTCTGGTGTGGTGTTGAAGTAGAGGTAGATGAGAGTGAAGAGGTTGTTGCAGGTAAAAACTGACTGTGGGGAAATTGTCATTGTAAGAAGAGTAGATCCCAGCTGAGGACGGAGGGAGTTGGCACGTGCACATGGACACGGACACATCCAGCAGATCATCTGCACCCTTCCACTGCAGGTGGTTTGGCTTTAGGGAATATTTTGTTCTGTCTCTGACCTCTTTTTCTTCCTCTAGCTGCCTCCTACACAGACAGCTCTGATGATGAGACCTCCCCCCGAGACAAGCAGCAGAAGAACTCCAAAGGCAGCAGCGATTTCTGTGTGAAAAACATAAAGCAGGCAGAGTTTGGGCGCCGAGAGATTGAAATCGCTGAACAAGGTAAATGGGGCACGTTCCTCAAGCTCCACATTGTCCTAAGCTGTCTTTTGGGGTTCTTCCTTCCCCCAAATCCTCTTCTTGCAAGGTTCAGTATATTGGTGATTTCTTGATGCTGTTCCTGTTAGAGATGGGAAGATTTTTACGGGATTTTGTGGGATGGAGAGGAGTTATGCCATGTAGCTCCGACCAACCAACTACTGAAGGATTACTCTATAGTCCAATGCATTTTGTTAAAATCAGTAGAAAAGATGAAATCCATCACATAAATTCAACAACTTTGTTTTAGCATGATTGTCTTCAAAAATCCATAGCAAAGGCAATGCAGTGCTTAGGAGGGATATTGGAGAGGCTGATCAGAGCAGTGAGTCCCAAGCCCTTCTCAGCCTGAAGCAGATTTTCCTCCAGCCTCACCTGGGCATTTGCAGGTAGAAATTTGAAAATGTGGTGATGCTACATCCTAAATAGTAGGGAAAAAACCTCACAAGGGTTATGGGGTCTTTTTCAGCTATGCCATGACTTGTTGCTTGGTCTCAAGGATTTAGCTTTTTTTTGGAGCTGCCATAGCTGTACAAATTCATGGGAGTACCAGATAGCAGGGCAAGAAGTGAAGCTGTCTGTTTCTTCTGTGCTCGTCCCTCTTTCCATTGCATTGATGGACTTCTTTCTTTTTTGCCTTTCAGAAATGCCTGCGCTGATGGCTTTGAGAAAGAGAGCTCAGGGAGAGAAGCCACTGGCTGGGGCCAAGATCGTGGGTTGCACACACATTACAGCACAGACAGCTGTAAGACCCCGTCAATAAACTCTAGACAGGGATTTTCCACTGGTTAGCCTCTAAAATAGACCCCGAGTGGTTAATACAGAGATGCGGTCACTCAGTCCAGCACTGTCCACCAAGTAAAAAGAGAATGGTTGATTTTATGAACATTTCTAGATAAACAGAGACTGTACTTCAAGGTGATGGGATGCATGTATCTATAAGGCATTGCTTGAGTAGTGATAACTAAGGAAATCGAATTATCTGTATCATATAAGCAGGAAGAAGTGGTGGTCAGTGATCAGTGCAGTTATGCAAGTCAAGAGCTGTGGTTTCTTCTCCAAACATGGGACAGGAGTGCTTTCTCCTGACTAGATGTGGGACTTTGCTGAGTGAAATCCGCATATCTATATATCTATATATCTATCTCTTTATATACACCCACGCACATATATATGCTGCATATAGAATATACTTTGAAGTTCTTATTTACTGCGTCCATTTAAAACTGAAAAAAACCTGAAAGTAATTGCAAAATTGTTTTCTGTGCAACTCTTTAATGACCCTGATACTGCTTAAAACCAACTTCAGACACCCCCCAGAAGCTTTCCCATAAATAGCAAATAAAAATACCAGTTGTGTGTTGCTCTTTGCATTGTATATTGCTCCTTGCATTGCTCTTTCTGATGTTTTTTGTTTAAATCCAGGTCCTAATGGAGACTCTTGGTGCTTTGGGTGCGCAGTGCCGATGGGCTGCATGCAACATCTACTCTACTCTTAATGAAGTGGCTGCTGCCCTTGCCGAGAGCGGTAGGAAACCTCACCCTCTGTTCTTTCTGGTTTTAAAAAGATTTGTTACTGCCCCGTCATATTTGGCTTGTTTACCATCTCTTACAGTTTTTTCCCTTCATTCTCTTCAATTTAGAATAAACCTATAGGAGGTAAACAGCACAAGATCAAACCCTTCCATTGGTCTGAAATCTTAGAATGATTTTTCTCTGGAGTATAAAAGTAGGTAGTACAAATGATGGTGATGCACATTATTAGCTGAACGGGCTATGTGAACCTGGAAGTTACTTTGCCAAGAGAAACAAAGTTAAATTTGATCTCAGTTCTGTAAATTTGAGTCATAACTTTGGCTAAAAGGGGTGAAAGAGAGAATTTTGGGGGGACATAATTCACAAAACAGAAGCTGTCCATGTTGCTGCTCACCTGGGAGATGCCTTAATTCAAATCCTGTTTAACCTGGGTAAGGCCAGGGATTTTACTGTGAGAGCTGAGAGACCCAAAAGAAGCAAAACCCACCAGCTTGCCTGTTACCTGGTCTTGCTCACTGAAGCTGAATGATAATTGCTCATGAGTCAGAACACATTCAAGTAAATTTGTGGCTAATGTGCCTAACAGGAAGGTAGGACATCTAACTCACAGCGAAAGCTTGATTTTGCAAATAAACGTTATCATTGAGAGCGTGTTGCCCTCTCATCTGGTGGCTAGAGCTTTTTCTTGGGGGAGAGGAAGAAATTAGGAAGGCTAAAGCTGACTCCTATCCGCTGCCTTCAGTACGTGTCTTCAATGTGTATCTCTGAAGCTTCTTCTAGAAGGTAGATGTTGAAAAATCAGACTGCAAGCAAGACCGCGGTGGTGTTGGGAGCCTGGTTCATCACATGTGGACGTAGGGAGAGCCGATCCCCAAGTGGTTTGCTAAGGCTGTGTTAGCACCTGTCTCCCTCTCTGTGCCAGGGTTCCCCGTCTTCGCCTGGAAGGGAGAATCTGAAGACGACTTCTGGTGGTGCATCGATCGCTGCGTCAATGTCGAAGGATGGCAGCCCAACATGGTGAGATGGGGCTGACTGTAAAATGCTCGGCGCATGTTGAAGCATGGGTAGCTTTCATCTAAACGGAAGGAGGAGGGGTTTAGTGCTGGTCTGTGTTTTCCTCCTGAATTTAGTCCTAACTTAGCAGTTAAGGCTTGGTGCTAACACAGCACTTGCCTTTGAAGTGCTTTACAATTAACTACGCAATGCGGGAAATTAACTTATCTCAGTCTCACAGGTGTAAAGTCAGGGAGAAGGTGGGTAAATGACTTCTGCATGTGAATCTTGCCTACCAAGCAAAGTTTTGTTTAACTATTTTGTAAATAAGCATAGCTGCGTTAGCGCGGAGTTTACCGGGTGCTTAGTTTGCTTCTAGAGTGGCTTGCTACAGTTTAAACCAAAGTCAT
Source organism: Pandion haliaetus (assembly GCA_013401275.1). Classification (NCBI taxonomy): domain Eukaryota; kingdom Metazoa; phylum Chordata; class Aves; order Accipitriformes; family Pandionidae; genus Pandion; species Pandion haliaetus. Next base: position 103,086 of record VYZV01045395.1, read on the forward strand.
TTAATCTAGCCAGTAAAAAATGACTCAAAATCAGTATGTTCTGAAAAGGAGTTGCATCCATTTTACCATAGTTGATTAAATTCACACCTTTGGTTGATGTGATTTTTCTTATCTAAGCAAGGCCTCTGTTTCAGAACAAAAATTAGATTTTTATGTGATTTCTGCACTTTAAGCCTGCTCTTACTCTACGAACACAAAACCTCAGGTAGCCCAACTCCATACTTTGCTGATTTATTCTGCCCTTGTTTCTAGGGGAGACAGAGAACCCTGAACTAGGTGAGCGGAATAATTTGCAGCTGCCAAATGTGCTGTTTTCATCATGCTTCCCGACAGGTTTTTAGCCCTGGAGCTTATGATCTAAATTAGATGAAAAGTAATCAAAGGTGGAAGATAGGCGTGTATCTGTATTGTTTGTTTGCCAATATCAGCTTGTTTGAGGTAGGTTTTTTGTCCCTTCCAGTCTACACCTGCTCACTTCCTTGCTGTCACCTTTCAAAAGAATTGTGACTGTCAAAAAATCCACCCCCAAGCTACGAATCTGAGTCTAGACACAACAGCAGCTTTCTTCTTCTTTCTGAGGAATAATATGCCATCAAAAATGTCAGTAATTGGAGAAGTCAGTGTACCAGAATGTGCATATTATGCTTTCCCAGGATCTCTTCAGACCTCTTGATTCTGCGACGTGTCTCCAGCCATCAGTGTATTTTCAGACCTGCTTCTGGAGCACAGTAGTTGCTGAGGAGCACCAAATACCTTGGATCTAGCAGTTCCCAAATGTCCATGTTTTTAGAGATAAGAAATAGGATGCTGGACACTGGGTGAAGAACAGGGGTGGAAAGGATCTTCTTCATGTGATTATTTTAGAAGAGAGGAGCTGGCAAACTTAACCAGGGAATTGAGGTGAAATTTGCCTCTCTGGTCCATCCAGTCTCAAGGCTGAAGCGAGATGGACCTACTCTGTTCCCTGTGCTGATGGCAACTTTTTAGAGCATACACCGTATTTTTTCTCTCCTGTTGAGACTGAGAGTTTCCTCCGATATCCTGAATCAAGGCGATACATCCCCAGGTTGTAGGACTGAGCCTGAGCTCCTGCTCCTGGAAGCCCATGACCTTTGTATAAACCTAAATCTAACCTCTTTTCATCGAATCACAGCATGGTTTGGGTTGGAAGGGACCTTAAAGATCATCGAGTTCCAACCCCCCTGCCATGGGCAGGGACACCTTCCACTAGACCAGGTTCCTCCAAGCCCCATCCAACCTGGCCTTGAACACTGCCAGGGATGGGGCATCCACAGCCTCTCTGGGCAACCTGTGCCAGTGCCTCACCACCCTCACAGTGAAGAATTGTCTCCTGTCTTCTCTTCCCATCAACAAAATACCAGCGATACCTTACATAAGTATCCAACTTGTACTTGTTGATCCAAGGTGAAAGTAGTGTGGAAATGCATCTCCATTTCCAGGCTTCTACATCTTTAAGCTCAATGAAGAGAGGTACAATCTCTATTTCTGCTTACGAGAAAGAAAAATGGGTCAAAGTAGTTCAGCAGCTTGCTGTAAGCCATGCTGACTTAATATCAGGGCTTGAAATACACCCCAAGAGTCCTGTTTAGCGTTGCTTTGCTGGCCCCCACAAGTCCTGTGTCCAGGTAGGCACTGCAAGGCATGATGGAGCTGACCTTGTACATCCCTTGCAAATAAATAGGGATGTCTCGCAGTCTAAAAATCTGAATGTTCAATGTTAGGGCTTCTGCGTGGCAGTACTCCATGGGAACAGTTAGCCACAAATACTGAGAGTCTCCAAAAAAAGACACCATGGGTTTTCTGATGGGAATAGCAGACCTTCAGAGGAGTGCTCTGTCTGGACAGGAATGGCTCAGAGTTTTTTTCTGAAAAATGCTGAATCTGCAGCACTGGGAATTTGGTTTCCTTTGCAGCATAAGCTGATCTAGGACCATGCTGCTGCCGGGGGATTTTGATGCTGCCCCTGACCATGCCTTCCTGCCATCTCCTTGCATTTTCACCAGTCATTTTCTGTAGTTAGTTATTTTCGACCATGTTGCTGAGCTAATCCTAGCTAATTTTTATCAGCTTGGTTTTGGCAAGATCAGCCCCATGGTATTGGCTGTTGTCCCAACAGAGTTGGAAGGGGGACAGAGTGGGACGTTTGGTGGCAGTGGGGTCTTAGATGGGTTTAAAGAGGTTGTAAAATTGCACCCTGAGACACCAGTTTCTTTCATGGAAGAGCCAGAGATTTTCTGCTGGAGAAAACATGAAATGGAAGGACTGAGGGAGTGAGAAGTCACAGCCCTTCTGTGCAGACAGCAGTGTGAAACCGGTTACTTGGAGAGAAAAGCACTGAGAGAGGAACACCTACCAAGGGGGTATGGATACACCACATCTGTCAAAAATAATAAAAATTCAGGGTGAGAACTGTTGTGGAGGAGCAGGACTAGGTATCTCCCAGTGCTTGGGTCAGAGGGTGGTCCCGTCTCCCTGCAGGCACAGGGTGATAGGAAGATGTTTTTTACAGGCACGACAACTCCAGCATGCTCTGCTCTGACATGAAAGTGCCAAAATCAAGAGGGAGGTTGGTGAACTGCAGCTGGCAGCATTGGTTTGCAGATCGCGCCTCTCGGTGGGCGTCAGGCAGCAGCACCAAGAGGCAGAGCGAGGCTCACATCTATAACGGCTGTTTTTCTGTACAAAAAATTCTTTGCACATCAAATACAGGCTTTTTTTCCCTGAAAAAATCTGCCTGGGAAGAATTGGAGTGAAGGCAGATAACCTGTGTAAAGCTGGGAAAACTGCAGGAATATGGGGCACATACCACGGGCTTTGCTGTTGACCATCTGGGGCTGCTACACAAAAGTGACCTTCCATCAAAAACTACTTCCTCCATTGATTTGGTTTGGTTTTTTTTCATCTCCTGCCCTCCTAGGAAACTCCCAACCCCCAGAATTCTCTCTTAGAAAGAGGATTATGTGCCCTATTAAACAGGGATTAATGAAATGAAGACGTCCTGGGAGCCAGGCTGCTGAATTCCTACCTCGCCTGGCCCAGGAGAGTTTCTCAGCCCACTTAACCCTTACCTGCCTCCACTTCCCAGCCTGTGAACGGGAGCTGGATCTGGGGGTTCCCCGGAGACTCAAGAGTCGGGTCTGCATGGGAAATGCGTGCTGTGCTCTGGCAGGACACTACGTGCTTTCCAGACACTCGGGGAGGAGCAGCTGCTACCCACAGCATTCGCCTTCAGTGGAAAATCTCGCAGTTTAGAGAGAAAAAGGTTGCAATAGTACATAGCATTTCCAAGTAACTCTTTGCCCATGGATGTCAGTGTGGTGGCTCCATGAAGGCACCACGTTGTGTCGTGACAAAGCTCGGGAATGTCGTATTTGTGCCCACAAATGGGGCTTCTGCCGCAGGAGCATGGTGGGATTGTTAATTTTTCGTGGGTGGCTGCAGGTGCTGGTGGGAGAGCTGCAGACGCGCGTGGCAGAGGGTCTCTGCTGAGCTCCACCACCGGCCAATGAGCAGAGATGCTTCTGCCCAGGTTTGATTTGCATTTTAGGACACCTGCACGCCACACCAGTAGGTTAATAAGGGCTGGCTTGGCAGTCAGAAGGCTTGAACACTGGTGTAGGGAGCATGCAAAGAGGAGAAGGAGGAGGAGGATGATGGTGCAGTCAGAAGTCTTTGACGTTGGTGTAGGGAATATGCAAAGTGATGATAACGATGGTAGCGAACATGCAAAGAGGAGTATGATGATGGATGATTCAGGCAGAAGTCTTTGGTGTTGGTGTAAGGAACAGGCAAAGAGGATGATGATGATAATAACATGGGCCAATGTGCTTTCAGCCAGCCCAGCTAGCAAAGGTCCTTGGCACTTCACCTGCAGCTCAGTGAAATCTGCTCCTTGTTTTTTCTTGAGCCTGAGTCTAAGGGGGTTGTCACACTTCCCACCGTGCTTGGGCACTGCTTGGGCCACCTGAGGCCACCTGGGTGGCAGGAGGACTCGGGGAAATGCACGTTTGGGTTTTTTCTTTTCTTGTATCTTTTCTTCTTTCCCAGACACCTCTTTATGGTACCCCAGCGGCTCTGTCTTTGAAGCATTTAGAGCTCAGTATGGCTGTGTGTTGAGATGCAGCAGGGGATGACCGAAAGTGGTTGGGACTGGGGCCACGTTCATTACAAGGAAAGTGTGTAGGACACAAACAAGACTCCTAAGAATCTCCACTGGCTATCACTAGCAGTGAGATTTTCTGTAATTATCAGAGGTTCTGTACTTAAAGAGGTAAAAAATAAGCCTTGGCTTAAAGTCTTTGATTATCCTGGTGGCCCTGTAGCACATCACAAAAATACTTGAATAACATCAACCCATGCAAAGGTGCATCTAGATGCATGTATTAGACTTTTAGCAGTGTTATGACTTTCATGTCCAAAGCCATTACCAGGTGCGTTTCCATGTGCTGGAAAACACATATGCATATTCTCACCAGCAGAGAATAGACAAGCTCTTAGACACCTCTTGTCACTGCAATTTTTAGATTTCTGTGGCCAAATTGTTTTCATGTCTGTCCTTTTCAAGGCACTTTTTCAAAGGGCACCTATACTTGCTCATCTTCAATGTTTTTATTAAAGCTGTAAGTCTCTGGCTTTCTCTACCACCCTGAAATGTGTCATTAGGAGGAAATGGGTGGCTCGGGAGACTCGTGGTCTGATAAAGAAGGGTTTTGTACTTCTGAGATTAAGGTTCAAGGCCAGATGAAATGGGCAGAGACCAAAAGTTGTTGTCTAAAAGAGGTTCAGTATTTTCAATACGTAGTGTTTTATGATGCAGTTACGTTATACTTGGCACTAGTGGCTCTGCACCATCCTCCTTCTCCATCGTCCTCCTTCTCCATCCTCCTCCATTAGCAGTTATATTAGAAAAGCTGATGACTGTATGGTTCAAAGGCTTTTCCATTTGTGCTTCTGGGAGATGGGGAGAGAGGAGCTTCCACAGCAGTTTTCCATGTTTCCTCTGGTCTCGTTATAAACATCAAGGTCTGCCATGTTTGACCTGTTGCCTTTCCAGCACAATTTCGATGAAGCAGCACTCCTGTTTTGAATAGTTAAGCAGAGTAGTCTCACTAAGCTGTCATGATGTGGTATTTGAAATACCAAAACACGGGCTTGATGAGGAATGATTTGAGTGTGTGATATATCCCTTGTACCTTTTTGGGGTCAGCGGGCCTTGCTGGATCTTCAGAGCAGTGACTTTGTGGTTATTTTTATTACAGATCTTGGACGACGGAGGTGATCTCACTCACTGGATTTACAAGAAATATCCCAACATGTTTAAGAAGATCAAGGGGATAGTAGAGGAGAGTGTGACTGGTGTCCACAGGTAACAGGACAGGCTGGACTGTGAGTACGGAGATGTTGGGACAAAAAAAGCATCTTCTGCCTCAGGGCACCAGTAGCAAAAGAACCCCAAGCTGTAAGATGCCACAGACTCAGCTGAATGTCGAACCTCCTAACATGTTGTCTGTGGTTTTCCTTCAGCTTGGGCTTGGCTTTTCCGTAAGAGCTAGTTTAAATCTCTTGTATAGTGAAAGCAACTGCTCTGAATTTCAGATGAGGAGTAGAAGCAGCTACTGACCATTGCGCAGGTAGAAAAAGTGCACGAGGTCTTGTTTTTCCACCTGTGAAATAGGGGCAATGGTTATCTCACCTCATTTTGCAGGTGAAAAAAGAAAGGGATGAGAGTGTTGCACAAGAAGGGGTGGGCTTTGGAGAATGTCAAAAGCATAGTCCTGAACTAAATGTGTGGGAAGAAGTGAGATTTGGGAAGAGGAAATGAGTCTCTAGTTGGGGTGGGAGTGCAGAAAGGGAGAACCACAAAGATGCAGCTGTATGACTGAGTGACATCCATCGGTCTGCAGCAGAAGCAGAATTGTGATAGAAGTGGCTTCTAGGATTAGGAGAGGTATCAGAAGTACTTTTCCAGTGGAGTTAATTGTATCACAGGTGACAGAAAATAGGGGACTGAGGAGAAGAACAGCAGATTCTGCTTTTTTGTTTATTTTTGCAGAGAGAAAGGCTTGGCTGCAGCTCTTGGAGCTGCCTGAGAGTTTGGCCAGTGATGCAGGCAGCCCTCAAAACAGGGAAATGAAATATTTGAAACAAGGAAGCGACCAATTCAGGTTTGCAGCCAGTGGGGTCAAGAAAAGGACCCAATAAAATTTTTAGTATCAGGAATCATTCCTAATAAGGGCAAAAGAGAGGTGCAAAACCAAAGCAATGCTAAAAACTGTTCCCCATGTTCTCACACCAAGAACAAGCTTCTTTTCTGAGGTTGGTGATATCGATGCATGCGTGCGGGGAATGTGTCCCCCTCACCTCCAGGGGACAGTGTGGGGACTGAGGCTTCCCAGATGACAAAGAGAGACCGGGGAGAAACGTAGAGATGGTCTGTAGAGACTGACCGAGGGAGCATGTTCTCCTTCCTGAGGACTGGCGCAGGGAGGTGATTTTCAGATTCTCTTCATAGCTGTAGTGTAGTGTTTAGATTAATTTTTAGTGTTTTTGCTGCTGCCAGGAGTTGAGTCTGCTCTCTCAGAAGTAGGAGGTCAGCTTTATGTCTTCTCCACCCTGGTTGCTTCTTGCACCACATCTCGGTGATGACGCTCCTGCTGCTGTTCAGATGGATGTTTTGCTGCAGGTGTTGATCACAGCAGCTTCACACTGCTGTGAATGTCAGCCTTCTGTGGCCATTGCTATTTGTCTTGAGCTGTAAGAGCTTGGGAGTTACATGAGCTCTCATCTTATGTTATCTGAAGCAGGATTTGGGGGTTTTGTCCTTTTGAATACATCGGAGGACAGTTGTAATATCAACAGTTAAGAGGCATATGTTGTCTCGTGCACCTTCTGATCTGCTATTTGACATTTTTATGAAATGCCTCTTGCCAAACTGGTAGTTCTTCGGTAGGGGAGGAAAACAGATACAAACATCTGTGGAGGAAAGAGTGCTGGTTCTCGTCCAGAAACGAGACGCTCTTATTAAGAGGTTACCTTTGAACCTCCAGATGGTTACTGCTTACTCCAGCAAAACAAGACCTCGAGAGCACACAACAGTAGAGTGTAGGGGAATATTTTTCCATTGATCACCTGTTTCTTCCCGTATTCGTAACAGGCTGTACCAGTTGTCCAAAGCGGGGAAGCTCTGCGTCCCAGCCATGAATGTCAACGACTCGGTCACAAAGCAGAAGTTTGACAACCTGTATTGCTGCAGAGAGTCCATCCTGGACGGGTACGTGCACGGCCACCCAAACGGGGCTGCGTCACTTGCTCATGTCGCATCGGACCCCACAGTGAACTGGCTCCGTGGGTCTGTCCTGCCACTTTGGATCATTTTAGATCAATTGATGTGTCAGAGGAGAACAAAGACCCTTTATTATCTCTGCTCCATCCTATTTGTATCAAAGATGGGAATCTGCAAGGCATTTTGAGAGAGCAGCTATGTCTCTGTGGGTCAGAAGGCCTTAAGACTTATTTGTACAATTGTATGTAAAGCTCTACAAACATATGCATAGCAGAAAACAAACGTTGAATCTTGGGTTTGTAGCAGAATGATCTTGCAGCAAAGACGTTAGCACCTCTAGAAGTCCGGATTCAGTATTTTTAACCCAGCTGCACGTATGAACAGGGCACATCACTTACTTAAATTCTGCCTCTGCTCCTCTTTTTGTGGAAAGCATATCTTCTCTTTTCCCAGAGCGCCTGGAAGACACATCAGGTATTTTATTAGCCATAGCGATACAAGACGCTTCCCAGTGCCCTTCAAGGGCACTTTATGGTTTTGTGCTTTGTGCTCTCAGGGTGATGTTGCCCTTCTATGTGTGTAGGTGACTCGCATGCATTTTTCCCTCCTTGGTGAGCGTGACTGGAGCTGTGTTCAAGCCCTGCAGCTTCTTGTACTCCCGTGTGAGGACTTCAGAAGTCCTCACGTATAGCTACAATACTCCTTCCTGTCCCTCTTACTTTGTGGCATCAGGATAAAACCCACCTGTGTCTGTTGCGTGTGTGTGAGTCAACCAGCAGCTTCCTCACAACATTTTTTGCCTTTCTAGTTTCCTTTTTCTTATATTCTCCTGTGAATATACAATAAACCAAAAGAAAGAAAACAGAGGAGGTTGTAGTAGACCGAGACTTTATCCCATAACAGTTGTATGTCCAAAGTGTAGGCTTGAGTCTGAGGATTAAACCCTGTCCTTCAGCTGAGCATAAATAAATAGGTGCGGAAGGTGGGAATGACGGGGCTGACGACTGCTTTATCCACTTCTCGCCACCCTGGTCCTGCAGGATTTACAGCCACATGCCATACAAGCAAGCAGAAGAGTGTTTGCTTCCCTCTGTGCTATCTCCCCCCAAAATCCCAGCAGGCAGACCGTGGGACTGGGAGCAGCTCTGCAGCATCCTGATGGTCTTGTACTTTTTAGGATCAGATGGGAATCAGTCGCTGACGGATACGTGGGCACCGGGAACATGATGTATCTTCTGAGACTGTTGGTCTTGAGATGCAGTGCAAAATACTTCAAGTTGTGATCTAGAGAGTGTGTAAATCTCGGTGATCTTTTCCTTTTTCCTCTCCCTTTTTTTTCTTTACTATGATGGAATTGGGTGTCCATGTCCTCACCACCCTCACTGCCAAATTTTGTCACAGCCAAACGAGATTAGGACAAGTTTTATTCTTACAGTTCGGGTGAGTGGACTGTGACATACTGCATCTGCTAGTGGTCCCAGTAGACAAGTAAGCACAGAAGCAAGGACAAATGTGACTTTCTGGACTGGTGTTGATGCTGATGAGATGAATACCAGAGGAAAGATTGCCTGCTCTGTGCCAGGTAGCTGTGGTGTGGAGGAGGAACCCTCCACGGAGAAGACTGTGTGCTTCAAGAGAAGACTTTTTTTATGTTGATAATTTGGTATGGCTTAAAGTTTAAACAAGTCTTGAGATCTGCCGCTCTCGGTTCCTTGCCGACGTAGAAATGTCTCATTCTGTTTAATAGGAGTCCATCGGGCAGTGCTATTGGTGTTCAGCTGTGCTACCATTGCCTTCAATCTGGTAGCACCAGAGGTTCTCAGAGACCCAACGTAGGCTTCCCTGTTGATGGCAGACTGTGCTCTAATGTCTTTCTCCCAAATCTTTGTGGGATACGTAGTAGAGTGCTGCGTCACCTCGGCTTTGAAGCAGTCTTCCTGGTAGTGGTCATCTTGACCAGGAGAAGTGAAGAAGACTCATGTCTGTAAAACCTGTGTGTCCAAATACGGGGGCATGAAGATGATCTTTAAAAAGCGTGCAAGTGCCATATGAGTTAGTGAACCACCGAATATGCTTCTCTGGATGATCTACTGCATGTGCAGTTTCTTCCCCACATTTCCATTGCATGTTGTTCTGAAAGACTAAAATTTGGGCTTCTTATCAAGTCCAACGGTGACGGTATCTGGCTCTTCCCCACCAAGATGTGTTACTACCTGAGCCAGAACCTGACACTGCAAACAGCCGGTGGTTTCTTGCTCTTCCTGCCCATCAAAGCTGGAAAAGTTTGATCAAAATCATCAGCTGGTCTCCAAAACATGTACCATCTGTGAAGTTAACAATGTGGAGCAGCGTAGTCCAAGATGCAATGTGTCGCTAACTGGGCTTTGCTAGAAGCAATAACGGGAAAGAAGAGGGTGGTGAGACATGGGCACGGGTTGCCCAGAGAGGTGGTAGATGCCCCGTCCCAGGAAACATTCCAGGTCAGGTTGGACGGGGCTCTGAGCAACCTGATCGAGTTGAAGATGTCCCTACCCATGGCAGGGGGGTTGGACTAGATGGCCTTTAAAGGTCCCTTCCAACCCAAACCATTCTGTGATCCTAGGAAAACATCTTGATGAAGTAATTCTCCTAATTAAGTAGCCCTTTCTTCTTTATTATGGCCACGTCTCTGCTCTGTGGTCACAGGATTCAAGGCACACAAGGCAGCCTCTGTTGTGGGGGTCGGTTGCCCGGTGAAGAGTTGCCTCAAATTTTGAGTTGAGGACACAATTTTAGCTCCATGTTCCATGTGTAGCGGATGCTGTCGGTGGCTAAGAAATGTTAAAATCTTTAAAATCTTCTTCATCTTGTTGTCTTCAGTTGTGATAGATGATGGACCTCATGGGTAGGTGAGTTGGGATTTGGGTTAAGTCTGGCCAAGGCATCTAAAACTGGGCCAAGGGAAATCTGAGCAGAGGTGCGATTAAATCTGTGTGGTTTTTATCTACATTCTCTTGGAAATGTAAGGGAATTTCACCTTCCCTGCACTGCTAACCTATTTACTTGTGTGCTAAAAATAGCCTGTAATGTAGGACACTCTTAGGGAGAAACCAGAAGGAAACTGAGTGGAAGGGAGAGCTTTAGTTGTGGAAAGCACTGGGATTCTGGCAATAAATTACCACTTTCCTGCTTCTTCTGTAGTTATTTCTGTGGGGTATTTTCACTTAAAAAAAAATCAAGAAAAAATAAATTTTGAAAAGATTTTAAGTATTTCTGGAGTACCAAAACAAAGGGATCCAACAAAAAAAAACCCAAAACACAAAAAAGGGATCCAAACCCCAAATCCTTCCTCTTTGTTGTGTTTCACTGGTAGCACCCACCCTTACCAAAAGAAAAAGTCAGTTTTTAGGTGCCCTTTGGGTCCTCTCTGCACCCAGAATTGCTGTGTGTCCCCAGGGATACAGGTACAACCATGGTGTTTAGGAGGAGCAAGCGGAGAAGGACCACTGTCCTTCACAGCATCGTCTATGGAATAGATCTTACTGCTGGTCTTTAATTGTTTTTTTTTTCTTTTTCCTTAGCCTTAAAAGGACAACAGACATGATGTTTGGAGGAAAGCAAGTAGTGGTTTGTGGCTACGGGGAGGTAAGGGGTTCGTATTTTACATGCGGGTGCTGCATGTAAAATCGGCACAACCTTTGCATGGCTTTGTCCGACGGGACTTTTGTGCCCTCGTGGCTTTTCTCTGCATCTGCAGGTATCTTCAAACCTGACGGGTTTGCCAAAACTGAAGATTTTCTTGATTTCCAGTATATTTCTTTAGTATTACATAGATACCAAACCTGAATCTTAAAAGACAGGAGTATTAAGTATTCTGAATATCTTTAATATCTGAATATTGATATATGCAGATATTGATATAGCATCTATTAATACTATCTTTTATATTTATATATTCTATTCTATTTAATATAATATTAAAATATTCAGAGGCAGGGTTCTGCAGATGTACCGTGCAGCTGCAATGTTGCATGCTGAAGCGTGGTCAAGAAAGATGAGTTAATCTTGACTTAACCCTGTGCTTTCACCCCCAACGGAGGAATCCTTTCTCGAGGCAAGACTGGGATGCTCACCCTTTGGCAGTTCTTGTCGGGACCAGTGAACACCAGTTATGGTGGGCTGTGCTGTAGGTGCCCTACTGGGACTCTTTTTTTTTTTTTTTTTTTTTTCCCAAAGGGCTGAAATGGGACAATTTTCTCATGTGTAATTGTCTTTTTGGGGAACACTTGGTCATTTAACCATTCCCCTGAATTCCCCTGCGAGCTGCACTGTATGTGCTGTGTAAAGGTTAAAGCTCATTAACCCTCAGAGATTAAACCATTAAGCTTCCTAAGTAGAGTAAAGGTCACAAGAGACTAAAACTTTCCCCGAGATAAGTGTAATCTCTCGTTATCGTGGTGCTTTCTAGATACCAGGATGTTTTGGGGGAAAAAGAACTCCCTGGGACCAAAATCAACGGCACTTTTATATTTTTTAGTGCCTCTCCTAGCTAAGCTGTTCCTGACTCAGGTCCTAGATTATTCTAAATCCAGGAATTTCATGCACCCAGAAATTGAGTAAATGCAACCAGCGTTGCTAAGAGGGTCGGAAAGGGCTCTTGGGGCTGCAGAAGAGACGCCCGGAGTGCTACATCCCCTATAAGCTTCCCATGGCCGTATTGATGCTCGGTGTCTCCTGAGCTCTCGGCATCTCACTCTTCCTCTGTGCTCTTCTCCCTCCCCAGGTTGGAAAGGGCTGCTGTGCTGCTTTGAAGGCCATGGGCTCCATAGTGTACGTGACAGAGATCGATCCGATCTGTGCCCTCCAGGCCTGGTAAGCAGTCGCACCGAGCCCAGCTTCTTGTTCAGGCTTTTTTTTTCCCAGGAAAACCATGGCTAGAAAGCACGCAGTCATGGTCCCTCCCAAGAGGGATGCTGGTGAGGGGTTCGTGGCTTCTCTGCACCCTCAGAGGGACCCACAGCTCTCTCCTACGGCCAGGAAAGGGTTCCTGCACTAAAGCATTACCCAGTTTATCTGTATCCCATGTGCCAGCTTGCATAATCATAACCACAGTGGCCAAGAGTTTAACAATATGGCTTGAAAGGATGTTGGGAGTGAACTGTGACCTTTGGAGTGCGAACTCGGGCTTTACTGCGCTGTGCACACACCTCGCCCGAGGGATATTTTGGTTTCTGTGATCATCTGCCCCTCACAAACCTCCCCTCGCTGATGCTGGTACCCTGACGCAGGGCTGAAAGCACATGGCTCTCCCCTCGCACGGGCACGTTGCAATTATACCTGACCTCGTTTCCTCCAGGTGAAGGTTGTTTTGGTGCAGAGATGCTGCTTCTGCATCCCAAGGTGTGAGATGGGACATGACTATGAAAGCAGAGTCCCAAAAACACCTGGAGCCTTATTAAACCCGCAGCCTCTTCCTAACAGCAAGCTTTCAAAGGGCTACTGCAGTGAGGAAACTAATGAGCCCTGCTTAATTAGCAGAGCTGATCAACTTCTGGTTTGCTTTGCAACCTTCACAAGTGGCACATCCAGCACCCGCATCCTTAATTGTGAATTTGGTCATTTGCAGCAACCCCTTCCCTGACTCTGTACGAGGCAACACCGTATGGCCCCTATCATAAGGAGTTCGCAATGGGGAAAAAAAACAGTAAATGGGACATACAGCAGAAAAAAATGACTTTTTTTTATAGTAACTACGATTTTGCAGCTTGTGAGAGTCATGGAAATAAGTTCTCGGGAGGACTGTCAACAAATCCTAAAAAAAATCCTGCCCTTGTTATCTGATGCGGTGAATACACCTTGCTCAGTGAAGTCAGGAAAGACTTGCTGAGAGCTCGGCACTTCTAGAGATCGCGTAGGTGCCTAAATATGGATTGCAAAGTTAATGGTAGACATCTGTGGGGTTTGGGTGTTTTGGGTTGTTTTTAAGATGATCTAAATCCATATGAGAAAGGATTCTGCAGCAAGAGGGCACATCTACATCTTCTGGATGTACTTTGCAGGAGTAGCAGCTTTCAAAAAGCCATCTCCGTTGAAAATTGAGATTTGCAGATTTGGAGGCCTTGACAGAAGATGTGAAACTCCCAAAATCTCTTTTCACTTCTCCCCACAACAGTCCCAAGTCCTCCAGGTTGACTCCAGAAACCCTCCTAATGACTTGGGGTACGTGGCCCTTTGCACGCTGCGTTGCTGTGTCCCACTCTGGCATTAGAAAGTTAAAATGAGTGTCTGAGAATCACTTGATCTTTTTTTTCCTATTTTCGGCATGATTTTGCTGCTTCTCAGACTACTTTTTCCCCCTCTCTCCTCTTAGCATGGATGGATTCCGGCTCGTGAAACTCAATGAAGTCATCAGACAAGTTGACATCGTCATCACCTGCACAGGTACGTGGTCCCCAAGGCAGGAGAACGGGTTGTCAGGGATGCACACCCCATAATCGGGTCCATCTTTTTCCAGAGGAAAAGATGAAAAGATGGGGAAAGTGGACATGGGGATTTATTATGGATTTTGCTGTCTGGCAGGCAACAAGAACGTAGTGACCAGGGAACACCTGGATCGGATGAAGAACAGCTGCATCGTCTGCAACATGGGACACTCCAACACCGAGATTGACGTGGTGAGCGCAGGGACGTGTGTTGGGCGTGGAGATGGCACGGGGTGGGGGTGACGGTGCTTTTGGGACCCTTCAGCAGCTATGTGTGACCCATGCTGCTTTAGCAAGCACCTGGGAGGAGATAAAATAATCCATCGCTCCCCGTGTCCCAGCAGACACTCTCAGGTATGTCATTGTCATTCCGGTGATCCCAAAGGATGCCAGCAAGCCAGACAAACTGCTCCAGCTTCCAGCATAGTGTCTGGTGTCCACAGCCTCATTCCTTCCCCTAGAGAGTCAGTGGATCCCCCTCTCCAGCCCAGTCCCTCTGCTTTTGTGTTACTATACCCTTAAGACCCAGCCAAGAGTTAGCTTGGTGCAACACAGCACGCTCAACCTCACCGCGCTTTACCGACTGGCACTGAGATCTGCTTGTCTGTGCTTAGAGATGAGTAGAAAACCAGGAGAATCTTGTCTGAAGGTCAGCGGAGAATTGCTCGGCCAAACCCATGGGTTTAAAGCCATTTTCTGTGCTGGAAAGAAGTGACTGCAGCCATGCAGAATTCGGTTGGTGACCATGAACCCTCTTCAGCCAGAAGAGCTTGAACAGTAGCTGTTGCTGGAGCTTTGATGTATTGTAATCATAAAAATAGTTCCAGGTTATGATTCATAAAGGTTTCATTGGTCTGGGACTGTGACCGGACCCAAAGAAAACTATAAGCCCAGGACAACGTCAGCAAGTTGCTTCCTCTTTTCATTCCTATTATGTAGCTTTTGGGTTTTGATCTTTTGCTAGTGCTTTAACTATTTTAACACTGTTTCAGGCAAGCCTGCGTACACCCGAGCTGACCTGGGAGAGGGTGAGGTCCCAGGTGGACCATGTCATCTGGCCAGACGGGAAGAGAATAGTCCTTCTGGCAGAGGTGAGTTGCAGGCAAAGGAGCAGGAATTGCAACCTGTCCTCTGTTTGCGGGGGAAGCAAACAAGGGCTGAATGAGCCATGGAGCCAAAGAACATCCAGAAGTCACCTCCTTGGGCTTCAGCAGCTCAACAGTCCCTCTGGTTGAAAGGCTTGGTGTGATCCAGTTCTGGCCCATGAGTTACTGGAACGCAGAAAAGCTCCTGCGTTTTTCTTTATCCCACTCCAGGGTATCTTCCACAGGGTATTTTATCAGATTTTCACTTCTAAATAGTTTTACTGAGTTATAAGGGTAACCAACATCTTGGGATTCAAGTGCATGTGATAAATACTGTTCCCTCTCAGAAGGGATGCATTTCACCGGTGATTCCTGTACCTTCTGTATGGTTGTAAACTGGTTTTGGTGCCATGTTGAGATAACAACCAGTTTTTGCTTCCCAGGGCCGCCTGCTGAACCTGAGCTGCTCCACTGTCCCCACCTTCGTCTTGTCCATCACTGCCACCACGCAGGCGAGTAGGGTTTGGGCTCAGCCAAAAGCAGTGTCTCGCTCCATAGCGGGCAGCAGTTGCTTACCTAAGTGTCTTCTCCATCCAGGCTTTGGCTTTGATAGAGCTGTACAATGCTCCCGAAGGCCGCTACAAGCAAGACGTGTACTTGCTGCCTAAGAAAATGGGTAAAGATTTATTCATTGCCTTCTCTTTTTTGGTTTTGAGACTGAACAGATGGGAGGTTTTGCTAGGCTGGGCTGAGGACGGCAGGGCAGCACAGCCTCCTGGGCTCTCTTGTTTGCCTCCCTGCCAAGCTCAGGGTCTTCCAGCAAGTTCTTCCCACCGGGTCTGGGCTCTTTGCTAAATTGGATGTGTTGTTTCTCCGTCCCACCTGGGGAAAACAGGCTGACGCACTCGGCCGACCACAGGAGTCCATCCGTGCTGATGCAGAGAATTTCCACGTAGGGCTTCTGCCAGCAGAGCTGCCTTCGTTGGCTGCGAAGACACGTAGTCCCTGACCATCAGCTCTGATGGTGACCACAGCCCCCTCCTGAGGACACAAGCTATACTGACCACGCTTTTGCTGCAAAACTGGACTTTTGGGGGTTAATTGTTTTTTTTGAGACTGGGGCAGCTTGTCCCTAGCTTGAGCATTCGGTGTCACCTACCAGAAACGTCCAGTGCCTCCTGCATCAGTGGAGCACCCAAGCTTGCCCAAGGGTGCAGTGTAACACAGCATCAGACCCAGGAGTCCTGCTAGAAGGGTATTTCAGAGAAAAGTTTTTCCCCTCTTAACATAAAACAGATGAGAGCCTTGTTTTTCCTCATGCAGGGTGAAAAGCAGTCCTGCAATTTAGCAGCAAATGCGTGAGGAGTGATGCCTTTCCCAGCTGGGGCTTTAGGGACCTGATGCACGGCAGGAGGGGACTCGTTGGCTTCCCCTTCCCCTACTAACAAGGCTTGAAATTGTTTCAGATGAGTACGTGGCAAGCCTTCACCTCCCAACGTTCGATGCCCACCTGACAGAACTGACAGATGAGCAAGCAAAATACCTGGGACTGAATAAGAACGGACCTTTCAAACCAAACTACTACAGGTGCTGCTCCACAACCTCTCTCTTTCTTCTGCCATGAGTGTGGGGTACACATGGGGGCCGGGGCGGGCAGAGGGGACAGCATTTAATCCCACCAGTCCCCTGAGAAGATACCACAGGCTTTCTGATAATTCCCATCGCCACGTAGAAAGTGGTCTGGCCGGGAAGGGGACGGCGCGGTTGGAGCTGTGATGCAGAGCGCTTGGCAGGACACAAGCCCTTTGTATCTGGCAGCAGCTGTCACCCAGACGTGGCAAATGGCAGAGCGATGCCATCCGGCCAACTCAGATGACAGCTTTATTTTTAAAGTTTGACGAAGGATGAGATGGCGCAGAGCAGTGTTTGCCCCTCACACGAGGGGCTGCTCGGACGGGCTTGGCTTGATGGCTCTCCTCCCCCCAGTGCCAGCTGGGCTGATCCCCCCAAAATAATAATAATTCTCAATATAAGCCCCTGGATCGCTTCCCTTTCCAGGCTTGTGTTTGTAGCCAACGCTGAAACACGTTTTTTTTACGGTGAAAATGAAATGGCTTTGCCAAACACAGATCAGCTTGTCGGGGGATTGAAGCCCAGATCCTTTTCTTACAGGAAAAGGCTTTTTCTTGGCATGCAGGTCTTCAGCGCTCACACGAGAGCAATGCTGCACCAAAACGCTCCAGTTTGGGGGTTTAGTGGGTTTTGCCAGATCCTGAGCTTTTTTTTTCCTGCCCTGTGTTACGTGCAAAATTACGGTGCTGCTGCATGGCCATGCCCTCCCGTGGAGGGATTTCCTCTGGTTCAATTTTCTTTGCCCCGTTTCAGTGTCTGGCTGTAGTCCCGACCTTCCAGGGAGCGTGGTTTGTCCCACGCACGGAGAAGTCGGGATAAGTAGAGGGTCACAGCAAATTCCTTGCATTGAGGGAGAGCCACGCCAACTCAAACACCCCGCATGTGCCGTGGGGCAGAGATGTACTCAGACAGCTTCGGCTTGGTGTCCTGCAGGAATTTAAGCGTCCCAATACAAAAGTTAAAGAGTAAAGTTTTCCAAAGTTCCCTATTTTCATGTGTAGGGGCATAGGACAGGAGGTGGGAAGAGATCTCCAGGTGCACGTAGCCTCTTTTTCTGGATATAACAGGCAATTTGACTTCATCCCAGTGCAGCTCAACAGCTTGCTTCATTAAAACAGGCACCTCTCTCTCCCTAAACGTAGCTTCATTTGCAATGTTAATTAATCTGCTTTTAGTTCCCAGCCTAACGGGAGCCTTCCTGATAAGTTCAGCCAGTCTGGGCCAGGCTTTGGTGTTTAAGGCATTTGCTCTTGCACCTGTAGTGCATCCTCCCCGGTTTCTGAGCAGACGTTGTTGCAGAGCAGCGGGACTCAGTCCCTGAATCAATCGGGCATCATTGAATTCTCCCCTTTCCGTACTCAAAGCAAGAGGTGGTGTTCAAGCAGCGAGGGCAGGCGGCTAAATATAATGTGGTATTTGTGGGGGAGGAGATGAGGACCAAGTCCCTTTCTAAATAATTTCTTTTCTTGGTAGCTACCCCTCCCAAAATACACTGTGTTGATGCTGGGGGAGCTTCGCATCTCTTCCTCGGCAGCTCACCAAAACCTCATTTTCTCTTCCCCAGATACTAAGTTCCTGCCGCTGTATCCCGGAGAATCGCGAGGAACAAGAACCTAAGTCTTTTCTCAACTACTGTACAGGATGAAACAGCGCAAGCTTCCTAAGTTAGAGCTGGGCTTGCTCACATAGTAGACAGTGTGTTTAGGTTATTTATTTATTAAATTAGAATACTGTACATGCGGCCTCTGCCACTGGTGTTCGTACTGCCGCGGGACTGGGAGACGGTGGATTTCTTTCCGTTTGTTTCATTTTTCTCTTTGGGTTGTTCTTTTTCGGGGCTGGGAGGATGAGGGAGGCGAGGAGGAAGCTGGTGGAACCAAACCGCTGCAATGTACTTGGAGTAGTCCGTTATCACCGTTAATCCGACGCGCATGATGGGAGCCGCAGGATCTGACTTCGAGGTCACACGTTGCTTTTGGTTTCCTTCGCATCCCAGTGCTTCTTCCAGTGGAGCGGGATCCCAGCAGCCGTGAGAGCTGGCCAGAGGGCGGCTGGGTTTGCATTTCTCATGCCATTTGACAATGCAGCTAAAAACCTCGTTTGCTCCAGGCGCTGCCGACCAGCTGGGTGCTGCCTTGGCAGCGAAGCAGTAAAATCTCGCTGGCGATCTCTGGAGAAACCTCTCATAATTCTGCCAACCTGGCCGAGGGACGGTTCTGCCAGCAAGTCAGTGAACTTCGCCTTAGCACTGCTGAAAGCTGTAACGAAGGGTCCAGTCGTTAGGGTCAGACAGGGATAGCTCCTAGCGCGTGGTAGGAGCCAGGAGGGCAGAGCGGTGCCCGCTTGGAGGCAGACGTGGTGGTGGTGGGGTAGGACCCACCACCGCTCCCTTCATCACAGCTCCGCAATATTTTCCTGCTGCTTACGTTACGAGTGCCAATCTCCTACGGTTCAACCAAAGTCATATTCCCGGTGGGGCTACGGGGCAGCCTTGTGTGCCCGCACTGGTGGAAGAGCCTTGCAACCTCACCGACAAATGCTGCTCATGTGTCGGGGAGCTCTTCCAAACCCAAAGCAGAGCTCGTCGGCCATCCCAGCTGGGAGGACCCGTGTCCACGTGAGGTCTTTCTGCAGCTGAATTTCAGTCCTCATCGGAAATCTTTGGAGTTTTATTTTCTAGTAATATTTGTATGATAAAATCTGGAAATCCCCTTTGAGTGTATGAGATGTACGCCAGAGTAATCCCCACCCTGACTTTGTGTGTAGGGAAGAGTTCAGCATCACTAAAACCCTTTAATCACCTCAAATCTTGATGCATCAGAGCCAGCGGAGAACAAATTTGCCATTACTCTTTCTCAGACCAGGATGTCCCACCTGAACGCTGCGGACAGCAGGGCACACTTACCCAGGTGATTTTCGAAGTCTCCGTGTCTCATCAGAGTCACTGTTATGGTTCACATGGAGAACATGGTCCTTCTAAAATAAAATTGCCCAACCCTGTGAGCACAAAGCCTTTATCCTGTGGTTGCTGCTTTGGTAGCTGAGTCCTTCATCAGCTACAGATTCTTCTTGTGTCCTTGCAGACTTCTTTGCCATCATGAAAAAAAACTCTTTTGTGGCAGCTCATTCACGCACAAGAAAGGAAAAACTGTGGAATTAACGGTCTCGGTGGCCAAGTCCTTCTCGTGGCCCTTGATGCCAAGTTCTGAAGTCAGCTTGACCACAAGCCGCTCATCTTTGGAGCAAACGTCCTCATATGCTTGCATATTCCAAATTTCTCAAAGCCTAGAAGCAAGACCATGAGAAGACCTTGAGGAGGTGTTGGGCCTTTGAGGAGACTTTAAGGAGACATTAGGGCTTTGAGACAGCTTTGAGGAGACTTTGAGAAGACCTTAGGGCTTTGAGAAGACTGATCACTAACCACAAACGCAAAATAATCTCCACTCATTAATTTTATCCAGATCCTGAGATTTTTGGGAAGAGTCTCCTGAGCTATTTGAAATGTCATGTTTCAGTCTTTCCCCGTGCTGGAGTACCTCGGTCTCCATCAACCAGCAAAACCCCAGAGTTTCTGTTGCTCTCTGCAGGGGTGCAGCGTGAAATCCTGTTCTCGGTCAAGGTGAAACGCGGTTGCAGGGTCACGTTGAGCAAGGCAGCTTTTGGAAAATAGGCATCCCAACCGCAGCCACTTCTGCCCCAGGAAAATCCCCCTCCATCCGCGTGACCCTTCGGTGCAGCTCACGCAGTCGCTTACCTCCCCTGCGTCCGTCTCTTGCACAGCATATGGTGGTGCAGTCCTCATCCGTGAATTCCTTCGTGCCAATTTTTAAGCCCGTTTTATCTTCCAAGTAGATAGGAGAAAAAGAAAAAATTAATAATAAAATCCCAACTAGCTTTTCCCACCTCGATTTTTAAAGCTCTTCTCCATGTAGTTCTGCTTCCTCTGTAAGCTTTTTTGCTTGCTTGGCTTTTTCCTAATCAATCTGGAATCATATTCTGTGATCATCTCTAAATTAAATGTGTAATGGGTTGTTTGGGTTTTGGTTTTTTTTTTTTTAATGTAACACATTTTTAAAGAATTAGGAAAAAGGAGATTTAGGTAACACCAGCAAAATTGTATAAGGAAATTAATTCTGTTCTGAACTTTAGAAATAATAAGAGAAAACCTGTCATCAGCCTGCAGTGAGGAAACAAAAACTTTGCAAACGTAACATTTTCAAAAGGATGTTTTAAATATTAATGTCTGAGTGATTGTATTAGATCAGCAATAAAGACTCTGTAATCTCAAAACACAAATAAAACATTGGAAAACTCAGCTTCTCCAGAGCATCTTCCAGGACTGGCAGGAGCAGATGGGGAATTTTGGGGGCAGGGGGGTACCACCAGGGGGTGAGGGTTGGTGGTGCCCTGGACTGGGGATGGGGAGGTTGTCCTCAAACCCGGCGCCATGCCGTAACCCTGAGCTCCCGCCGCTGCCGTATAAAACCCGGCTGGAAAAATCTGGTCCGGCGGCCGCGCGTCCTTGGGGCAGCCGGTGTTGTTGGGGCTCCGGGGCAGCTGTTTTGGCTCTTGCTGCCGATGTGTCCTTGGGGAAAGGGGGCTGAGCGGTGCCGGGACCCGTTATCTCCTGCTCCCGACCTGTCACCTCCCCGCTGCAGAGCTGCAAACGCTGCTGGGCCAGCGAAGAGAAATACCGACCGAAAGACTTTGGTTTTCTGGCGGCTGGGGACCACAAGCGGCACCAAGGTGGGGTGTCCAGCACCTCCCTGGCCGTGCGCCTGCATAGTCACCCCCAAAAGCAACCACCCCCCCGCCCTGTATTGGGTGGGGAGGGAGGGAGGGAGGAGAGTCCCCATCTCTCCTGCCCCCGGTTTCCAGGCCCCCAGGACCTGCTTTCAGCCAAAATCGTGGTAACGGGGGTTTGGCCAACCCGACTCACCGGGCGATGCTGGGGGGGGTGCCTCGGGAACGGTGACCCTTGGGCCCTGCCTGTAGTGGGGCAGCTGCAGCCCCCCCAGCTGCCAGCAGGACCCAGCCCCCCCCCCCGCGCCCCCATTAGCCCCACAGGCGCCTCCTACCGCACCCAGCACCCCCCTGCTCC
>VYZV01045395.1:126051-157033 GCA_013401275.1 Pandion haliaetus
CCTGTGAATTTGGGGTTTGCTGGTCTCCTCTGGCTCAGCCTCGCAAAGCAGATTAGCACTGCACGCACTTTGCCAAATTCCTCCTCGGCTTTAGCTCCTCGAACCGCCCCGCCGGCTTGGCTGCAAAAATTGGGTGAGAAACCGATATTTGTGAGCAAGTCGGGCTCAGCCCCGAGCCACGCATCCTCTGGGGTCATCAATATTAATCGTGACAATGAGCATTGGTTCCAGCCCGGCTGCCGAGAAGGGATGCTGGGACTCAGAATGAGAAATTATGTTAATTTAGTTGATTAGCCATTCATGTGTTCCCTTCCCGGGGCACGGCAGCAGGATGCCAGCATTGGGTCTCATCTGGCTGCGGCCGCCCGCTCCCTGCCCTGCCATAATCCTCCGGCGAAGTTTTATGCTCCAGTTCCCCATCCGCAGGGGAGGGGGAAGATCCACAACCTGACGGGCTTCAAAAGGGCAAAGCCTGGCCCCAAAAGCTGTCAGATCTGGGATGCTAAGGACAGAGCACGGGGTGGGAATTGCATCCTCCTGGACACCTTTGCTTCAAACCAGCCCCCAGACTTTGTTTTTAAGCCTATTTGGGCCTCTGAAATGTACCAAATATTCACTGGCACTTTGGGTCCTGCCTCTGCTTTCCCTGGGAATTGAGAAATGCTATTTTTACATTTGCCTTCCAAATTTGCACCATATTTTAAGTAGCCTCGCGCAGATGTCCCACTCGAGCCCTGGAGACCCATGTCAGGATCATCCGTGCACGAGTCACTGCTCTGGTGGCTGGAGGAACTTTAATGCAAAGGCTGAGGGCTCTGGCAGCCGTCCTGCCTCCCGAAATATCCGTGGGGATGTACCAGCTCCACCCCCCCCCCGCTAATCCCAACCCGCTCTCCACAGGGCTCGGTGGATTGCCCCAACCTGGAGTTCGAATACAGGGATGCCGACGGCCATGGCGCCGAGTTAGCAGGTGAAATGGCGTTTGGGTGCTGCATTGCTATTAATAGGTGCCTGCCAGGGAGGGGGAAAAAAAAAAAAATCCCTCGGGGAGCCGGTTGAGCGGGATGGGGGATGTATATCGAGTGGTATCATCCTCGCGGTAATAGAGCAAGAGCAATTTATTAATAGAGAACCACTTGCTCCCCAGGGATGAGCAAAAGGGACGCGTTGGGGCACAGGGATTACCCCATGCTCCAAATTACCTGGGACACGATGGCAGGCGTGCAGGGGGTGGGAGGACGGGTGGCGTGCCCAGTGGCGCAGCCCAGGCTGGGAAGTGTCACCCTTTATCACGGGTGCCACGACGGGTCGAGTCCTTGTCCCGGATCTTCCTGCTGTGCAGCAGCTCCGGCTGCTTCTGCCCCATAAACCTCGGGGTCCCAAGCATATCTCAACCAGCTAAGGGGCTATTTTTAGCTCTGTGTGTCTCAGCTGCACAAGCTGGCCCGGCTAAAGCACATTTTTTTCTTTGAGGGAATCCTTCCTCCTCCCTTGCAGGACCGTTTCAGTCCTCCGTGGTGCTGCTCAGCACCGTAGGACCTGTAGAAATTATATAGGAACAGGTAGGAATTCTACAGGAACAGGCACGACATCGTCTCCCTCCAAGTCCAGCCCCTATTTGCAGCTCCCAAAATATCCGAGCCGCTGGGTGTGAAATCAGTGCAGGTCTTGCCCGGGTGCTCCTCCGGTCCCTCCCTTTGCAAACCACCATAACTGGGACAGAAAATTACCCCCTGCAAAAAGCCCCTGTGAAATAACAAATGCAGCTCGAGCACTGTCGCTGTGGGCAGGAGCGTGGGAGCAGCCCAGCCCAGACATGAGGATGCAAATGATGAGTTTGGTCACACTGGGTGGCTCCAAGATGCCCCTTGGAGCTGCAGCAGAGCTCAGGAATAAGTTTAGGTCTCCACCCCATGTCTCCTTGGGTGCCTAGGGATGTTTCAGAGCCCCATGAGGAATTTGGCAATGAGGTGGAGGGTGAAACCCTTCTGGGTCTCTGCTGACCCCTTTCTCCATCAGAGCTGTACAGCTACACTGAGGAGCCTGAGCTCAGCACCAACAGGAGATGCTTCGAGGAGGATTTTCACACTCAAGGTACCAGCTCTGGGCTCAGCACCCCAGGGCTTGGGCAGCCCCTCTGGGTGAGAGCGGGACCCCCGGGGAAGCACCCGGCTGGTTGTCGTATCCCCTTTCCAGTGCAGGGCAGGAGGTGGCTGGAGCTGGATGGGGCTCAGCAGAAGGCCTACGTCATGCGCCTGCTGGATGGGCTGGAGGTGGTCAACAGGGACAAGCGGCTCAAAGTAGCACGGGCCATCCTCTACCTGGCACAGGGTAAGGACCACATCCCCTATGTCTGGACGTGGCCGTGTATCTGCTGCCTGGCTGCGGCATGGGGGCTTAGGAGAAGTCTTCTCTTGGGGTTATGCCAGGTCGGTGCAGAGAAGCTCCTTCCCGTGATGGTCCTGTGTGCTCCAGGGGTCCAAAGGCAGCTCCCCCCTAACCAGTGCCTCCCTTTGGTCCTCTCCAGGTGTCTTTGGAGACTGCGATAATGAAAGTGATGTCCTGCACTGGTCTCGGCACAACAGCTTCCTCCTGTACCAGCTGGGAACCTTCACTGCCTTCCTGGAGCTCCTCAACTTGGAGATTGAGTGAGAGGACCCACACTGCCCTCTCACCCTCCTTGTCCTCTTCTTCATCTTATTCTTTCTCCTTGCCTTCCTCTTCTTTATCTTTCTCCCCACCCTCTCACCCTCTTCTTCCATCCTCCTCACCCTTCTCTTCTTCATCTTCTTTCTCCCCATCCTTCTCACCCTCTTCTTTCTCCTTCCTCCTCCTCCTCACTGAGGACCAGGGAGGTGCTGCAGCCATGGCACGTCCCCCAGCATGGTGTTTCCACCACTGCAGGCATAGGGTGGGTGTCAGGGTGAGGAGCAGCCCGTGCCCGGTGGCTGGCACTGAGCTTGTCCCCTTCCCTGCAGCAACAGCCAGGCCTGCAGCAGCGCCCTGAGGAAGCCGGCCATCTCGCTAGCCGACAGCACAGAGCTCAGGTACCTCCTCTCTGCTCTCTGCTAGCACGTTGGGTGGAGGCTGCGGGGGGACAAAGTGGCCTCTCACTGGCAGCCTCACCTGCCTGCCGTGCTGTCCCGGCAGGGTACTGCTCAGTGTCATGTACCTGATGGTGGAGAACATCCGTGTGGAGCAGGAGATGGATTCCCCCGAGTGGAAAACCTGCCGGGAGACCTTCAGGATGGAGCTGAGTGAGCCACAAAGTTCACTGTGCCCTAATGAGGTCCCTTCGTTGTGCTGGACCGGTGGGGAGGCCTCAGGGATGAGCCATCTGCTCTGAACCTGCTTCTGCTCCCTCTCTCCACCAGGTTTCCCCGTGCACACTGAAGAGCCGTTTGCTCTTCTGCTCTTCACAATGGTGACCAAGTTCTGCAGTGGTCATGCTCCACACTTCCCCATGAAGAAGGTCCTGCTCTTGCTCTGGAAGGTGCTTCTGGTGGGTGCAAACACTTGCTTTTTCCAGAAACCGGTCGTTTTGGGAATAGTGCTAATGCAGCCTGGATGTTCCCCACTATTTAGTCCAACCATTTATTTAGGATGGCACAAGAGGCTAACACAAGGCAAACAGTTTCTTCTGGGACGAGGGTGGGCTGAGTCATGCAGAGGACATGGGCTGGGGGAGAATTCTGGAGAACAAACCACTGATGTGGTTTCTTCATCCTCAACTCTTCAGTTTGATGGCCTCAAACTATTGCTCCTCTGGAAATCCAGAAGAGCCATGCAGTCCAGGTGGGATGCCTGCTCCTTCCTCTCTTGCTCACCTCTCTTGTTGGTCCCTAGTTCACACTGGGTGGATTTGAAGCCCTGCAGGCGATGAAGGTGAGGAAGCGGGAGGAGCTGGGGCTGCCGCCCTTGCCGGAGGATAGCATCCAGGTGATGCGAAGTATGCGTGCCGCTTCACCTCCCACCTACTCCATTGAGCTCATGGAGCAGCAGCAGCAGCAGCAGAAGCGTGGTCACCGAAGCCGGAGGGTAAGAGCAGGCTTAGCCTCCTCGGGCACAGCCCAGGATGCTTTTCCAGTGGGGACCATCATCCAACCAAGGAGCCAGCCTGTGCTTGGGAGCATGTTTCCCTTTCCCCCTGCCAAGTGCTCCTGTGTGTTCCAGTGTCACAGAATCACAGAATGGTTTGGGTCGGAAGGGACCTTTAAAGGTCATCTAGTCCAGCACCTCTGCCGTGAGCAGGGACATCTTCAACTCGATCAGGTTGCTCAGAGCACTGTCCAACCTGACCTGGAATGTTTCCAGGGACAGGTCATCTACCACCTCTCTGGGCAGCCTGTGCCAGTGTCTCACCACCCTCATTGTAAAAAGTTGCTTCCTTATATCTAGTCTGAATCTCCCATCTTTCAGTTTAAAACCATTACCTTATCGCTACAGGCCCTGCTAAAAAGTCTGTCCCCATCTTTCTTCTAAGCCCCCTTTAAGTACTGGAAGGCTGCAATAAGGTCTCCCTTCTCTTCTCCAGGCTGAACAACCCCAACTCTCTCAGCCTTTCCTCACAGGAGAGGTGTTCATCCCTCTGATCATTTTTGTGGTCTCCTCCAGCAGATCCATGTCTTTGCTATGCTGAAAACCCCAGAGCTGGACACAGTACTGCAGGTGGGCTCTCACCAGAGCAGACTAGAGGGGCAGAATCTCCTCCTTGGACCTGCTGGCCACACTTCTTGTTATGCAGCCCAGGATATAGTTGGCTTTCTGGGCTGTGAGTGCACATTGCTGGCTCATGTCCAGTTTTCCATCCACCAATTTCAGTTGTGGTGGATCAGCCCTGCGATGCACTTGATCCAGAGGAAGCGAGAGGACATCCTGACCCTATGGCAAAGGGCTGATAAGCACTGAGGAGCAAACGGTTCACAGCAAGCTCGTCTTTTTTTAGCTCCACTCTTGGAGTTGCTGTGTTATGGTCTGAGGATGAAAACACTTCTTTTGCTAGGGGAGAGACGTCAGATGGTAGCTCTAAAAGTTAAGCTGGAAAATGGGGTCACACCTCCTAGAGCAGCGAGGTTCAGGTATGGGGTGGGGTGGGTGGGGGGCTGTTCCTTGTCCAGGCTCTGGTGGCAACAGCTAGGAAGCAAATCCTCACCTGAGGAACATCTGGGAGATTGATCCTTCCAGGATGGAGAGGCCTGGTGCCAGCAGCTGGGAGGGAAATGAAATCCATGGAGTGACTTGAATTTCTTCTTCCCCTTTTGCTGCAGCCCCTGGTGAAGCAAGACAGTTTGGATATCTACAACGAGAGAGACCCCTTCAAGAATGATGAAGCAGCAATTGACGAAGAGGAGAACGATGATGTGGACAGCGGGATTGAGGGGGAACTGGACCTGATGGAGCGGGATGCAATTATCCCCACGATGCCTGCTCAGCGCCCACCTATCGAAAGGGTGTCATTCCCCAAAGGGCTCCCCTGGGCCCCCAAAGTCAGGTAAATCCATCTGGTTTCATTGCCATCCTCCCCAGTCCTATCTGTCCTGGAGGTCATTGCAGGCTGAATGTCAGTCTGTGGCAAGTTTGTTGGCCTCTGGCAAGTTGAACTGAAGTGACTCCCCTTCTTTTTTTGTCTCGGTTGGTCCTTTCTGGACTGGGTTTAGCTGAGCTCTTCCCCAGGCTTTACAAACCAAGCATGGCCACACTTGGCCAATAAGTGGCGATCCCATTTTGGACATCCCAGGTTGTACTGGGAAGTAGGCTTGTGCTGGAGCACTGCGGGAGCAGGGTCAGCTTTCCAAACCAGCACCAATGGATTTGGTGGGGCAAGTTCCTAGACTAATTGTCTTGGGAACTGGTTAATGACATTGTCTCTTGCTTCTTGAGTGGGACGCTTGTGTTGTCAGACGAAGCCTTCTTGAATGGTCTTGCTCTAAGGTAAGAAATTGGAGAAAAACATCTGAGGATAAGGAACTTCGTGCCTTCCCTTCTTAAGCCCAGTTCTGCTACATGTAATACAGAGGAAGGATTAGGAAAAGAGAGTGAAATCCTCTGTCCCCTTCCCTCTAATCCATACAAGTTTTTTTGCTGTTGATCTGAAGCCTGGATTTAATCCAGTATCTTTAAGTCACAGGAGCAAATACATCTTTTCAGTGTGAGAGCAGTGATAGGGTTAAGTGTGTCTATGCACAGCACTCCTTGCAGGGACACAGCAAGAATTGGTTTGCCATGTGGATCTCTGCACACGCAGTGCCATTGTACTCCATGTAACTTAATGCTCTTCGCTTCAAAATCAAATGACTGTTGTTTTTCTTGGCTGGTGCCTGGAAATCCAGCTGGGTTTCTTTCTGCCTGTGAGAGCCTTGGCTCATGGTTCATGTCGTACTTGTAGTGCTGAGACCCTGACCAGTTCTCATGAAAGAGCCCAAGGTGGACAAGATGTCAGCTTGCTCTCTTGGAGCAGCACGTGCTCCGCCAGACCGCGGAGACAACATTTGTTCGCTCAAAGCAAGCAGATGCTACTTGAAGATGCATGTGCTAGGAGCACAGAAGGTGGATATAAAGGTGCTGGTCATAGAGAACTCCCTTCCATTTGCACAATCCTGTGGAACTGCACAGCAAATACAAATGGTTTTGGTTCACGTTGCTCCCAACCAATGAGAGCAATAGTGGCTATAGTCCGCTGCTATTAAGACCTCTAGAAATCAATCCTAGAAAGCTCAAAGGTTCTTGCTGGTCCCATACTACTGGCCTTTCTGAGCAATGTAGGCTGTGATCTGGTATATGTCTATTTTCCAACCTTCTCCTTGTTTTTGTTTCTCTGCCACTCCATCAGACAGAAAGACATCGAGCATTTCCTGGAAGCAAGCAGGAACAAATTCATCGGATTCACACTGGGACGGTGAGTCTCTCATAGCTCCCATCAGTGCAGTTTAGCTGGTGGGAGGTATCCACAGAGCTTAGGTTTTTCTCAACTCAACCAGCCTAAGGCATGCTCAGGACGACGCGGCGCAACGCAGGATTTTGCTAGAGCTGCAGCAGTGCACTTGGCATTATAAAAACATGTTCTTGGAGTTGCTGGTCTCCAAGGACCTCTTTCTAATAAAAATTAGACCTAGCCCAGAATAAGTGACCCCTGGCCCAAGCCAGAGATTGGTTTGATGCGGGAGGGAGTTGGGACAATCTGGTATCCACAGCAAATTACCCAGTTTGTGAATAAATCAAGCTGCAGGTGCAGAGTCATCCTGGCATGGGCCCAGCAGGGTGTATTCATTTTTAGGTGCAGAGCTAGGCTCAAGCTGGCTTCATACAGAGACCTGATTTCACCCCAATTCTTCACCCTGATGTTGCCCTTCTCTTGTGCGGGCTTTGCTGGGGAGGAGGTGGGAGGGTGGGCAGCCCACACCAACGCCCCTCCCAATTCCTGACCCATCTGGGATGTGTTCCATAGATTCAGTGGACTACAGGCTCTCTCTTTTACATTGTATGACATGGAAGTGTGAAACCTAGATCTTCTTCCCAGCCTCGTACTTACCTTCTTTCATCCTCCACAGAGACACCGAAACCCTGATAGGGCTACCACGGCCCATCCATGAAAGTGTGAAGACACTGAAGCAGGTAAGATGGTAGATCCGTGCGCAGTACTTGGATGAAGCAGCCCAGAAAGCCTCACTGAGCGTCAGTTAGCTTGTCTAAACTCATCCCTTGCTGTTTTTGCTTCCTGGCACTCAACAGCTGCTCTGAGGTGGGATCGGACCTTTGGGGATCTCATGGAAGTGAGGAAATCCTTGGCCAGGGTCACCAGGACCATAGGGGGATTGCAGGGCATCAAGTCTCATACACATAAACTTGGTGATACAGAACTTAAAATGAGTTTCAGGTTGCTCAGATGTATGTTCTCAGCCCACAGTTAATGTTTCATGTGAATTTAGTCTTCTGCTCCTCTCCAGCTGATGTACAGCAATGCCTTTGGTCTGACCTCTTGCTCTCTCTGCCTTGGGAAGTCAATCTGATAAATCCAGTCAAGATCTGAACAGCTTGAGAGGGGCTGGATATCCCCCACATGCAGTGTGGGATCCTCACATGTAACCTCTGGCTGAAACACAGTTAGTGGAGGGAGTAAGAAGATCCTGTCTTATTAGTTGTCACAGGAAAAGTTTCTGGAGCTTCTTGCAGGAATTGGGGCAAAAAATGGAAAACTGAGTCCTCACTGCATTCCAAGTAGATTGTCCAGCACTTGGACTTTCCCTTTATCCGAGGTATGGCATTGCTGCATCCTGGTGAGCATTTGCCACGTGCTTTGAAGGTGACAGACTTTCAGAGTTAGGTTTGGACATACATGCCCAGACCTGTGCTGTTCCCAGGGGGAAGCATGGCCAGCCTTGGCTCCACGTGGAGTGAGACACCTCCAGAGGCCAACTGACCCTATCTAAGGTCTGGATTGCCTTTTGGAGGTGATTGTGCCTCTTCATTTACTTACACAGAGATCCTAGAAGGAGTAGGTGGAAGTAATCAAAGGCATGATGTGTGAGGGCCTTCAGGGACAGAGGGATGTCCCACACAAAGATGAATTCTCCATGTATCTGCGACCTATACACCTAACTCGGATATTGCTGAAATCAGCAACTGTTGTCATTGCTGACTGTGTTTCATCCTTCAGTTGTGATATTGCTCTGCTTCTGTCTGTGTGTTTTGCCAGCACAAGTACATTTCCATCTCAGACATCCAGATAAAGAACGAGGAGGAGCTGGAGAAGTGCCCCATGTCTCTGGTAAGAAGTTGCTGCACCTCATCACTAGATAGACGTGTGGAAGATTTGCAAGGTGTCATAGAAATCCATACGTTCTCTGTGACCCTTAGGACACACCTGGGATACTCTTTTTTCTAGAAGTCCCTATCTTGATCGTATGTAGCAGCGGAGAAAGGCCTGGAGCTTCCTGCAGTCAGCGTGCAGCTATGTCCATCATTAAGTCCCCAAGCTGGGTTTTATGGAGGTGACTGACAAATCTCAAGTGTGTGGACTGGAAATACGTAATTTTCCCTTTTTTTTAATGTTTCTCTGTGCTAGGGAGAAGAGGAGGTCCAAGAAACCCCTTGTGAGATTTTGTATCGAGCAATGTTGTACAATCTTCCCCAGTATATGGTAAGCCTGTGTTTCTTAAAAGTAAAGAACAGCTTTTGAGTGGGGAAGGGTGCCAATCTGTGAGCTGCAGAGCTCAGTGTGGGGCTGCTGGGGTGTGTTCAGGACTTGAATGGTGAGATTTTGGTGGGAATCCAGAGCAGAGTTGGGTGGAAAGTACAGTCCAAGAGGAGGGATTCCGAGGATCAGGGGGTGTAGATACCCAGGGACACGGTCAAATGGTTGGAGACAGGTCAGTGGTTGGAAAACAGGATGTGAGTGGAGGACTGAGAACAAGGAACAAAGTCCTCCACATTGGTGGAAGCACAAAACTGGCTCCTGCCCCCCGGGCACTGAGAGGAACCAGTCAGGGATGGCCCCATGTCATCTCTTGAGCTGTGTGAGCTGTAGTATTTATAAGCAAGTTATCACACACTGATGCAGGCATCTTCACTTCTGACCTCAAGAAGCAACCTGTGGACTTCACTGTCCCTTGAACTTTTGTCCTTCTTGCTGAGATTAACTTTCCATTACAATATCGTGCTGATCTCCGAGTGTGATGGCTTGCTGGGCTGGGAACCAAACTAAACCATCATCGTGCTTTACATGGCTCAGCAAACAAGGTGGTAATGCCTTCAGGTCTCTGCCAACCTGGCTGTGCTCCCAACAGCTATTCAAACTGTGGAGAGTCTGTAAGTTATGACCTTCCTTACAGGGACATCCCTTGCAGCCTTCCCATGGCCCCAAGAGATTCCCAGAGGAATACAATGTGTGTCCTGAAATTCAGCTACGTTGCCAGGTTGGATGAAGCTTTGAGCAACCTAATCTAGTGGAAGGTGTCCCTGCCCATGGCAGGGGGGTTGGAACTAGATGATCTTTAAGGTCCCTTCCAACCCAAACCATTCTGTGATTCTATGATTCTAAGATGCTAATTGGGTCATGTGCACTTTGTCTGTAGGGAGAGAGACAAACACAGATTTAAATACATTAAGCTCCAGGTGTCCCTTGCATTATTTTATCCTTGCTACTAGAGAACAGGTGCTCATGATGCCTTAAGGCTAAAACAGAGCTGCTGTGCTCCCCACACTTGGCCTGTCTGTCCAGGGTATAAAATGAGAGGTTGAGCCTTGGCATAGTAGGTCCATCATGGTGAGCGGACCTTGGGCTGGTGAAACCCTATAGAATTGGCTTCAAGTTGCCCGGTTTCAGCAAGTGAAGGAGAAGAAAGGAATGCTCCTTCTCGGGAGCATCCCTCCACACCTGCCCTCTTCTGCAGATAGCTTTGCTGAAGATCCTCCTTGCTGCAGCGCCCACCTCTAAAGCCAAGACCGACTCCATCAACATCCTGGCAGATGTATTGCCTGAAGAGATGCCGTAAGTCCTTGAGGACATGGCCACCAGCCATCCCAGTTTTGCCACAAAGTCTTGGACTGAGCAGGAGAGATGGGGTTTGCCGATAGGTTCGGGGGGGCTCCAGATTTTGGGACGTCCCTTTGGATAGGTGCAAGCTACTGTTGCCACCAGGGCAGAGGGGTGAAAGCCAAGGAATTGATGCTGGTTTTTTAGGAGCGTAACAATTTGAGCGCAGTTGGCAGCCACTGTGCTCTGCTAGCTAAGTGACACAAATCAAAAAATCGTGCTAATTGACACAAATCATAAAGATATGTGAGCATATGGCAGGCGTCCTTCATACTGCTCCCCCAGGATTGCTGGCAGAGGGCAGTCAGCTTTTTTTTCCTTTTTTTAACGCACTTCAGTGTCACCAGGCAGGAGAGGATGGAAATGGGAGTCCCAGGGGGAAGCGAAGGTCCCTATTTATGTAGAGCCTGTCCAGATGAATACAAACTCAACAGTCCCTTAGTCCTCCTTGCTTCCATACCCACTGTGCTGTTGCCTTCTTCCCCTCCAACCCAGCATCACTGTTCTTCAGAGCATGAAACTGGGGATTGATGTGAACAGACACAAAGAGATCATCGTGAAGAGCATCTCGGCTTTGCTGTTGCTGCTCCTCAAGCACTTCAAGCTGAACCACATCTACCAGGTGAGCTTAGAGAAGGGTCACCAAGCCGGTGTGCCCTGACAGAGCCTCTCCTAAAAGACCTCTCCAGGAAGGGTTTCCATGAGGAGCTGCAGATTGCTTTTCTGTAGCGGGGAACCCTAGCCCTGAGCCAGAATTTGTATAGGGTTACTCAGGCAGGGATAACCTGCCTGCAATTTATCTCTGACTGTGTTTTGAAAGGATTGTTTCCACTCACGTGGAAGGAGTTTTCAGACTTCTGGAAAAATTCACACTGTGACTGATCAGGTTAAAATTTAGGAGGTGTCACGAGCACGAGCCTCCCCGGCAGAAGGGGGAAGGTGATGGGGGTTAAAGACCCTCTTTTGCTCTGTCTCATCTCCAGTGACCAGAAATAGTTCTGGGTAGGACCTCAGGAGGTCAACTAATCTGGTCCTCTATCCCTCGGCAGGATCAAGTTCTTGGGGCTCCAGTTTCAACAGAGCCTGGAGGTCTGGGTCCTAGATGCAATCTGATTTTTATTTCATCTGCATGGCACCAATTGAACTGCACCCACATGAGGGCTTTCCTTGATTATGAAAAGACTGAGGACTGATTTGAACTGTGGCCTGGGCCTAGTTCTCCACTCATTCTGCAAGTCAAACAATTAGTGTTTTGTAATTTTTTTTTTCTTTGAAAGCTTTCAGCATGGTACAAATCCATCTGTGTTATGAAGCCACTAATATTTATCTGAGGATAAATATAAATCCATATATTGTATTGGATAAACAAAACCCCACATTTTTACAATCTTACATTTGTTCTGGGTCCCCCCACGTCCCTTCACTAAATTTTCTCACTTCACCCCCAAAACGGCTCCTTTCATTTCTTCCTCCGTGGCAGGAGGACCCTTGCAGTCTGGTGCTAAGTCTGGAGAAAGCTGTGGGGTTTCCCCCTCCTGATTCTGCTTTTGTGTCTGATTTTGGGTAAGCCATCATAATTTCTTTCCATGCCAAAGCTGGTCTCAAGGAGCACCCCAAAAAAACCACTGCAGGGGCTGAGACAATGCTTCCAGAAAGCCATGGAGGGTAATGGAGAGCATGGCTGGTCCAGGCTCTGGTGGGGGGTCACCTTGTGCTCGCTGGCTGCTGCATATGTGCGGCAGCAACTGCACGGACCTGCACACCAACATAGATCATGTTTTTTTTGTCTCGGTTCTGTTGAGATTTGGCATTTCTTATGCCAACAGAGAAACACCATCAAATTATTGCAGTTCAGCATTATCTTCAGTCAGATCCTCCTATATAACATACTAATCACTGGCAGCTGCATTTCAAAGCAGTGAGAGCATCTCAGATCCTGGCTAGTGGGGACTGCCAATTACTCACTTGCAAATAACGGTGGCAGCATGTCGTCGGTGGTGTACTGAGTGTCGACAGCTTGTACCAGGCTGAGACAAGACGTGTAGGAACAAACTGTTCGCCCTCAAATTTGGAATGTTGATTGCAGGTTAGTGAGAAGCATGGATAGGATAGGATAGGATATTGCTGCTATTTGCGTCTGTCTCTTTAGAGGACAGTAGAGATTTGTTGTATTATGCAGCTGTACATACCCAGACCATTTAATGTTTAGAGGGGAGAGAAACTAAAAGCATGTATGAAGGTAAGGGGACTGGGGTTAGCGTGTGACAGCAGTAGGAATTTTGTATTTTCTCATGTAATAGCTACATCTCCTCCTTCCCTCTTCCCCATATACTGTTTTGCCACAGATTTTTATCTTGAAAGCTACACTGCAGTCATTAGGTGCAGCTATTCCTAAACTAGTGCCATAAAGTTTGTGGGTCTACTCTATGGCAAACAAGAGTTTTCCAGCTGGTGGGAGTTGCTGTATATGATGCAAGCCTTATACAGCAGACTTCTGCAAGGGGAAAATGGTCTGCAAGATGTCTAGAGCAAACCATCAGGATTGCTTTCCTTTTGGCTGGAAATGGGTTTCCATTCTCAGGTGATGGTCCCACTTATTCCAGCTAACGTTGACCCATTTCACTTCTCTTCCTCAGTTTGAGTACGTGTCCCAACATTTGGTGTTTGCCAACTGCATCCCGCTGATCCTGAAGTTCTTCAACCAAAACATCATGTCTTATATCACTGCCAAAAACAGGTACAGCTACTTCTGGGGAAGAGAGAGATGATGAAGCAGGGAAGCTTTGTGCATGAGGAACCCTGACACATGAATATGTGCTGGGACCAAGTGACCTCTGTTCCCTAGCATGGCTTTGGGGCAGTATGCTCTCCACTACAGGAATACGCTGGAGGGGAGCAAATCCCTTCTGCTTAATGAGGAGGACTGGATGGGGGGTTTCCAGTCTCTTACTGGACTACTAAAATACATGCAGACCTGTCTCCCTTGCTGACAGTAGGCTTGTTTTCATCTTTACGTGGACTCCTGGAAAGCATTCTAGTGCCACTGGCCATCTGTGGGCCACAGCTTCAAAAAGGCTATATGGGTAGTCTTCTAGGTCTTTTCCACTTTTTGTAGCTATAATTCAGCTTTCCTGACTTCTTCAGGTTTGCGTAGTTGTCACCGCCTTTTACTTCTGATTTGAGAAAGACACTAGCCCTGTTTTGAGCCTGTATAGGGACTAACTGGATTACAGCGAATCAGCCTAAGAACCGAAAGAGCACAACTCTTTCAGGACTCAGTAGGACTGGGTAGTATTTCCCTGTTTGGAGGAGAGCGCTGCAGGGGATGTTGCTGTTGGAGTGATGAAAAAATCCTTTTTTAATGCTCTTTTTGTTGCTCTTGAGCCACACATCTAAGCTGGTCTGTTTCCTGCATGGTACAGTTGTGTATGTGTGAGAAGGCATGCATGGAAAAATAGAAAGTAATATATAATTCCTGTGCTGATAAACATTTTCATTTCTGGTCCTGTGCTTTAAAGGCCCATAAGTGAGGAGGAAATGTAGCCCAGGAGCACTTAGCTCCCTCCCCTGCTTTCTGATGGAGGTTTCACAGGCAGGATACGCTCCTGTGAAATGAGGTGGGGTTTGCAGCTGGATGCTCTGATCCAGGGAGGTTTAGCTGTTCTGCCCAGCCCAGAGTACCCATTTGTCAGATAGCAGCAAACAATGTCAGGCACTGCCCTGCAAAAAGAAAGGGTATTTTTTCACATTCAGATGTGTGGACCTGAGTCCAGTGATGCTGCAACAGGAAATATCAGAAGCGATGCCAGTACAGTGACAACTTGCAGCAAATGAGCTGTGGGGCTCCAGGTCCTGAGCTGGCTCCTTCTGAGCTCTCTTGCTTGTACCTGCATGGCGCTTCCAGTTTTAGGGTTATGATGGGTAGGAGCCAGCAAGAAGCATCTGTCCTTGTGGTCAGACAAGCCCTTCCTAGGCCAAACGCTTTAAATGAAGCTTGTTTTAGGGGATCTCCTGACCTTGAGTCTCATCGTGGATTGCCTCTGACTCAGTGATCGTCACAAGTCAGCTTGTTGCTCAGCTGCTTAATTTAAAAACAAAAAAATAGGAAACAAGAAGGAACTCAAGAACTGAAGCTGTGTGATAGTGCATGCTTCATTTTAGATGGGTGCACATCTCAGGGCACAGCATCAGTACGTATGTGTGTGGCTACACATACATTATATATGTGTGTATATATATACATATATATACTTTTCTTTTTTTTTTTTATTGGCTACTTTTACATAGGCAATAGGCCTGGAGGGCTTCGAAAGACCTGATGCCCTCATTGTGAATTTTCTTGCTGGTAATCAGATGTCTCCATTTTAACCTAAGATCCGTTTTGTTTTATTTTTCCTTTTTTAAAATATGCATATGAATAACTAATCCGTCATGCCTTAATGGATCCAAATCCTTCGAGTCCTTATTAATGCATTCAGGATGTGCTTCAGAGCCAAGAGGAATCGACATGCTCCATTAAGCTGAGATGCGAGGCAGCGGTGAGGCCGGGAGCCCATTTGGATGGCATCTGTGCAGTCGGAAATGCAGGAGGGAGGAACCTCCGTGTGGCACCAGCTGCAGGCTGGTTCACGTGCCCAACGTGGCTCGCTGGAGATGGAATATTGCTAGCCATCCAAACTACTTGCTGCATAAGGCAGCGCTGCCATTGCAATTCAAACCCCAGCACAGGGAAGGAAGACATTACAGATTGCTGGGCATAATCACATAGATCATCTTAAAAAGTTGGTTTCATATTTACCTGATGCTTAATGAGTCCCTTCTTTCCTGTCTTTCACAGCATCTCTGTTCTGGATTATCCGCATTGTACAGTCTATGATTTGCCCGAGCTCACTGCAGAAAGCCTGGTAAGCAGCACAGAAAGGATCCTTGTAACCAGTATTGCTGTATGTGAGAGGGTGAGGGAGGATTTTTGTTTCCTTTTTTCTATCTTCTTTTTCTGTACCCCCAACCTTTCAAAAATTAAGACTTTTTTTCCCCTCCAGACTTGAAAATTCTTCCCATCGCTGTTCTGACTCACTATCAGCTATGGGGAGGTGAGGAGGAGGCACTGCTGGCATTGTGCACCCCATAAAAATAGTTGGGTTTAGAGTTTTCCCTTTCACTCCTCGAAACGAGAGAGCCTGCTTTTAAAAAGGATTTGCCCAGAGGCTGCTGCCTCTCAGGTTTAAATTGCTCTGAGCACACGTGTTTCTTTAGGTGCCAGTAGACTAAGGAATGAACCAAATTCCCTACGGAGAGGAGCCTAAGTATTATGGAGACTGCCCAGCGCGATGGGCTGTGTGAATATACAGACTACAGATGAGACATTAATGCTGGCAGGTTCATAACTGCAATAATTCAAATGCAGAGTAGGTTGGACTCGGACAGGGCACAGAGCAGGGACAAGCTTTGGGGTTAACAGGGACGGGGACCAGAGGGAAGAGAGACCCTAAATGATGCAGGAATCATTAAGAAGGAGCCTGACCAAAACCAGTCCGGGCAGGGATGATGTCTGCTAAAAACTGGCTGCTAAAAACTTAAGCCTATGTTGTTTTCCTTAGCTGTGTAAAGGTTAAAATCATTAAAATAAAGTGAGAGATTTTTCCCTAGTTTCTATGAGCCAAAGTTGCTCACGAATCCCTCCAAGGCTGTGGTCAGCCAGGACAGCCAAACTGGTTTTATTGGGTCTGTAGCCACAGCATTTCTGATGTGCCACTGCGATGCAAATTCCTGCCGTGAGTTGACTATGCCAGAGCAAATTTATAAAAAAAACCATCTGTGGAGCTCGTGTGGGTAGATGTGGGATCGTCACACGTGGCCGGCATGCTGGCTCGGTCCTCCACTGCTGTCCCACGTGCCTTTCTGCCAGCACTTCTTGCCTTCTTTCGGATGCCTGCTGGGGGTGACAGCTGCTGGACATTACCTCCTTCCTTATCAATGGGATCATCCCCTGTTTTGTGCTGGTCCGTGGGCTACTTGCTGAAGGCTGGGTGTGCTGGTGAGGCTCGGTGCCCATCCAGCCCTGCCAGGCTCCCACTGATGTATCCTGGCCCGATGGGGACATCTAGCGACATGATGGCTTATGCTAATCCTTATGCTCACGCTAAGCTTTATGGCTGTAGGAGAAGACTGAACTTTTTTAGGGAAAATATTCCCAGTTACCCTTTCCCAGTAGGGTCTGGTCCTCAGTTTGGGAGCTGTTGCATTAAATGACAGTGCCTTATCGCTTTCCTCCAGCAGACATGGATGTTAGCCTCACGGGAGACTAATTTAATTACAAAATATGCAGAAACCAACTTGAATTTTACCATGTGTGTTCGTCCTTGGGAGGCTATCCATGAATGTAAGGATTTAATAGAAATTAAACATGCCCTGGGACTTGAGGCATACGTTTGTGTATGCATTTATGTTTCTTCAGCCAACATTTTATGCGTTGTTTTAGCTTATTTTTCTAAATACTCCGATGCACTGATTTTAACAGCCCAGCCATAACACATTTCGTAGTGGATATAACAGATGATTATTCCTTCAGTGGGTTGAACATGGAATCGTGTGTGTTTGGTTTACTTCCATGGAAAACCAGTTCAGCAGTGCTGTCTCCAGAGCAGGGACCCCTAGGCTGTGAGGTAACGGTGTAAATCAGGGGTGGCTGCAGTCCTGGTGAGGTATTAGGGGCTTTGCCCATCCTGTTGTGGGACAGGCTCTTCGATTCCTTGCCGATCCGCAGCTCCCCTGTCTTCTCACGGGGATGCCGCTCTCCTCCAGCTCACTGTGTTTGGGGAGGGGGCTGCAGAGGACCCTGCCGCAACGTGTCATGGTGCCATGGGGAGGGTAACAGGAGATGGGGGCAAAAGGGGGAATAAAGTCTGTTTAGCCTGTTCCCTCCTTCCATAAATCTGATGGAAAGACTCTCACTTGAAGCTATAGAGACGGCATCAGATTGGTGACAAAAATAAATCCAGCTGCCTATGAAATGGCTATTAGCTTATTCCACTGGGGTCTTTTTGGAAAAACTACTTGGCATGGAGGGAGTAGATTAGGACTGGGCACTGATAGGAAACTGCACGGGCACTGCTCCTGAGCTGGTACCCCCAGAGCTGCACGCAGCATCCGCAAGCACCTCGGTGACATCTCGGTGACATTCCGCCTCTGCGCTCTGCTGTGCAAGCTCCACTGTGTGCACAGGAGCCTCCAGCACAGACATAGCCTCTGCTGGCAGAAAAGCACATTTGCTCAGAGTGGCTTTTACCAAATCCCAGAATTAAATTAAGTAAGTCAGCAGCACTTTCTTGTTGGCCTCTAAAAAGTATACGTGCAATAGCATTTTTCCCACTTACTGAAATGATAGGTTTGGTGCTTGCTCTTAAGAACAAAGGTATGCTGGTGAGATTTTCTTGGGTAAATCTAGTTTCAAAGCTGGATTAGACACTCTGACAGAAGCGGCTCCCTGGGGTCGTTCCCAAATTCCTCCCAAGGATGCCCAGAACCTGGATCATGCACCAGGCTGCAGTGTTTGCCGTGAGTTGTTAAGGCTGTAGCTTGCTGTAAGGTCTTATAAATTGTGGCACTTGTTTCCACTCTCATCCCCAAATAGGTTATTCGTGGGACATTTCTGCTGTGCTCACTCTGTTCAAACGTAAAGCAAGTTACTGTAGTGATGGAATTACTGCTCAAATGTGCCACAGGCAATATTTACACAAGCTGGAGCTGAGGGTGCTTACATTTAGCTAATATTTAAAGTATCAGCTGCACTTAAGCTGGAGAGCATCTTTGTTACAGAATAGTCTTGCCCTCCTGATATAAATGCTGCTGTTTGTCACCCTGTGTTGTTATGTGATTTCCTTTTACTTGTCTGTAATATGGCCTCTAAGCTTGTGGTAATTTATGAATTAATTTATATAATTAACAAAAACTGTTCTCTAAGCAGTGGTGATCACTAGGCTGTAATTTGCTCTCTGACTGTAAACAACAAATACAAATCTACCACAATATATATTTCCCATGATGGAATAGTGTGATTTATCTTAGCTTTTACTCTAAACCTAAATGCAAATTAAAATGCTGATTACATCTGAGTCTTTCAGAACGGTTTTCCCCAGAATCTGTTGGCTTGTCAGCAGCATGATAACCTGAGTGAGGAGGTAGCTCTGCTGCTCACTCTCCATTGGAAATAAGACTTGTGCAGATAGTAAAAATAAAGACTTTCTGCACAAGGATATCTCTGTGGCGGTGCTGTTGAACACTGCAGTTAGGGTTATGCTTTTCCTTCTCTGCTTTGCAGGAAGCCGGAGACAACAACCAATTCTGCTGGAGAAATTTATTCTCCTGCATTAACTTGCTGAGGATCCTCAACAAGCTGACCAAGTGGAAACACTCGAGGACAATGGTAAGGTGATGACCCGTCTCCCTGAGACCTGCTGTGGGCTGCCAGCGTTGAACCTCGAGCATGTCCCCAGCTCTACGCTGCGTGGCTTCAGCCCCGCAGAGAGTTTCTTCTGGCAATTCTGGGGCTTCTGCTCCTTCATTAGCTGCCCATTCTTCTTTCACAGATTGAGCCTTAAATGCAGAAATACTTTTTCTTCTCTAAATAATACTTATTTCTGTGACCCTCAAAGTTCCCTGTAGCAAGTTTTGGTTATGTTGAACACCCCTGTTCTACCTACTTGGGGTTTGTACCATACATGGCCAGGTGTTAGTGCCCAAAGTGGCACAGACAGTACTTGTGTGGCTTTTTTGAACACGTTGCATTAATTTGTGTTGATTCCTTGACAGATGCTGGTAGTCTTTAAGTCAGCCCCAATACTGAAACGAGCTCTGAAGGTGAAGCAGGCCATGATGCAGCTGTATGTCCTCAAACTGTTGAAAATCCAGACCAAATACCTGGGCCGTCAGTGGAGAAAAAGCAACATGAAAACCATGTCTGCCATTTACCAGAAGGTGCGGCACCGCATGAACGATGACTGGGCTTACGGCAACGGTGAGTAGTGTCAGGGAAGCATCTTCTCTGCCTGCAGAGTTGAAATCGGCTCACAGGGGGTTTGGCTTCCTGTCGGGACCCCATAAACTTGTTTGGGTCAGTATTGGAGATTTTTTCAGAAGCTTTAAAGCACTGTTCAGTAGCATCAGGAGGGAACAAATTGATTGCATGAGGAAAGGTGGGAATAATCAGATCAGGCTGGGATATGGTCAGCTCAGGTCTCCAAGATGAGAGTTTCCACCAAGCTCAGGCCTGCACTTTTGCATTCCCAAATCACTTTTGCCATTAAACTGTCCTGGTGTCTGTGCCAAATGCGCGTGCTTAGGATGGCCATGGAGTGAAAATCCGACTGATAGCTCTGCAGCTCACACCTGAGAAACAACAGTGGTTACATCCCGGCAGTGCGGATACTCTGAATCATAGACTAGCTGTGGCAGTCTGTTTAAACAGCTCTTACGTAGTCTAAATCTGTATCTTTTGAGGGATGTCATGAAGTTTCTGGTGTTCCTCATGTATTAATCCATGGGATGCATCAGACCACATACTCTTATTCCCCTGTAAGTACCCCCCAGCTGCTACAACAGCTGGCCCAAGCTTAAGACAAGAAGAGAAAGTATTAAAATATCTTTTTGCCTTAATAACACGGTCCTAAGTTTTTGCTCTGCATGTATCTTCTTTTTAATGAGGATTAAGTAGAAAAATTGGGTAGCATTCCCGTTTCAAAAGAAAACAGGGCAAGAAGTAAAAGCCTAACATTTTAACTTTTTTACAAGGGAAAAAAGCATTATAATTATGTTAGGATGTTCAACTTCAACTGTAAAAGATATAATCTATTTTTTTAAGACTTGTATGCTTTTGATAGTCATGATACCACTATGACATTAATTCAGAAGAACAAAAAACTAGACTCGATAGTTTTAATTTCAATTTAGGGCTAGTGGAGTTCCCCCAAAAAACAAAGAGCGGGAAGGCTGAGGAAGACTGGGGACTTCCTTTCTTTTATGGGGATTTCTATCCTGTCGCTGCCTTTCTCAGCACGTTGATTGTTCCCTGTGGGACTGAATATGGCAGCAAGGCTCCTTTATGCCACTAATAGGATACAGCTATGGGATACTGCCTGCCTTGGGTGACTTAAATAGCTTGAGCACTACATGCTTCAAAACAGCAGAAGACGACTACCTACGTCACCCTGGAGCAAGGGTTTGCCATAACAACTGAATTCATGTGGCAATATTGAGAATAATGCAATTTTAAGACGTATGCAAAGGATAAACTGTTGTGTGTGTCCCACTTACCCCAAAAGAGTTAATCAGCAACATAATGCAACACTCGACTGCACAATTCACTACTTAGGAGAGACTGCATCTTGACCTGGACAGTTTGCCAGGGAAGCACTTGGCTTTCAGAGACATGATCTGGAAGGGTTTTTCCTGGAGTGTTTATTTTTATCTTTGTATATCTGGGTTGATACTCAGCTTGGACCTTTCCCTGCCTTGAGAGCTGCTGAGCTTTGCCAATGAATTTACTGAACCTTTATGGAGCAAATGACTATTTCATATAGATTTAGAGCTCATAAAGGCCAACTTTCAAAATTCTTTTTTTTTCCATGTTACATATTTACATAATATTACATGTTTAAATAGTTATTAGATTTTTCAGCATAATTCATAGTTAAATTTGTCCCAATTTAAAAAAAAACCCTTTGTTTTCAGTAGCTCATAATGAGCTTGCCAGGTCATAGCTATACGCATTTAACCTTGATCTGCTTCAGACACCTGTGGAGATTTTCAGTAAAAGTTGTGGGGCCTTTCTGAGAAAAACAGGAGCTTGGTAATTCTAGAGAGTCCTTAAAGCACAGGGAAGAGCAGAAATAATGGCATTTCTATAGGAAGTTTTCTGACTCTGCTTAATTAGGAGTGATTTTAACATATATGAATTTTAATTTAAGGTATTTAAATGAAATATAATGGGAATTGATTAGGAATAAAATTAGGAATAACTGACTAGCTAATACACGGGTCAATTCAGGCATGTGGTTGCTGTAAGGTCTTCATCCTTTCTTTTGCTCAAACCTTATCAGAGTTATTTTTT
The DNA here is from genome assembly GCA_013401275.1 of Pandion haliaetus. Lineage (NCBI taxonomy): Eukaryota > Metazoa > Chordata > Aves > Accipitriformes > Pandionidae > Pandion > Pandion haliaetus. Next base: position 147,690 of record VYZV01045395.1, read on the forward strand.
TCCACAACACTTTGGTCTTGTTTCTTCTTTGATGTAGATATTGATGCCAGACCATGGGATTTCCAGGCTGAAGAATGCACCCTGAGAGCCAACATCGAAGCCTTCAACAGCCGGAGATACGACAAACCTCAAGACTCAGAGTTTGCACCAGTGGACAACTGCCTGCAGAGCGTGCTGGGACAGCGGCTGGAGCTCCCCGAGGACTTCCACTACTCCTATGAACTCTGGCTGGAGCGGGAGGTGTTTTCCCAGCCCATTCGCTGGGAGGAGCTGCTGCATTACCAGTGAGAGCAACACCTTCACTTGCCCCCGGTCCCACCTCAATAAGGACTCAAGGTGCTACAGGCTGAGGAAAGGAAGATTTTGGACCTGGGTGTTCTTAAGCACAGCTGGAAAAAAATCATAGTCTTTCCAAAGAGACCAAGCCTCTTTGTATCTACCCAGACACCCCTGAGTAGGCAACTGCCCTCTTTTTGGAGGTCATCCCTTTCCTGTGACTTCTTGGAGACCATACAGCATCGACGGACCTGCACAGAGGCCACAGAGCAGGTTCCAGTGTCATGCTAGTGGCAGTGTCGAGAGTGAGCTTATCTGGTCTTTACTGCAGATTGACACCAGTGTACAAGAGCTCAGGGTCCAGGTCTGTCTCTTAGCTTGGTTCATGCATGTAAGTTTGTTGTAGGAGTATCTCAACTGTGAAAGGTTTTCATCTCTCTTGAATGCCCCATGCTGTGCCTAATTTGTTTTCATTTATTCATTTATGGCTGTCTGATAATGTGCTTCAAACACCCTACTGCCACGAACAAGCTGCCCTGCTTCCCTAATGAAGCTGAAAATAAGAAATACATGGCACTGTCTGTGACAGTCTCAATCGAGGTGACAGGTTGACTTGGCCAAAGGAGATGACATTACCTCTTGTCCCTGGGCTGGCATTGCTGCTGCTGGGATTACACAACCTGATTTACAGAGGCTTGCTTCCACAACTGACAATTTTTGCATTGTTCAATAATAATCCATTACCTTTTCACCGCTTCACTTTCCTCCACCATTCTGTTCGCTTACCATTTGTATTAGAGTAAAATGATTGGTAAGCTGTGCAGTGTTTAGAGCTGTAGAGGAGGTTGACTGCCACATTTCTCTCCACCTGATTGTTTTTGAAGGATAATTACTGCAGGTAGCTTGCTTTAGCATTTCTAACCCTGGAGGAGACAGTAAATGCCACATTAAATAACCTAATTTTTACACAGGTTTTCAGTTATTTGGGGGAATGTTTGTGCTAAGTCTTAAAGTGGGGAGGAAAAGGCTTTGGCTAACACTTTATTGCCATCATACGAGGAAAAGAACAGACACTACGGTCCATAACTTTCAGAATAAATAGCATATTGAGCTGTAGACTTTCTGTAAGGTCCATGCAAATGCTACACTTAGGTAAAGCTGCGTTGCATGAGGATGGCAGCTTATGGCAAGCTGGAAACCCCTGTGGGCTGACCTGCTGAATGAATCTCAGCCCTTAGTACGGTGCAGGGTGATAATCCCTTCTCCTCAGCCAATGGTGCTACCTGAGGGCTGCACTGAAAAAGTGGGCTGGGCTTCACAGTACTTTAGTATTATGACAGAGCCTGGAAACTATAACCTTTCTCTGCAAAATTTATCAGTCCAGCCAGGCAATCCTGGATCTAACCTCCCCCGGCCATGAAACCAGGAGTTTGGCTTTTGTCAAAGAAGCATGCGTTCACATAGTGCAGGCAAGCACTTAGGCCATACTGTTATTGATAAATCAAGCACACAAGTGATAAAATCACAAGTAGTTGTTATGACAGGAATTGTGCTTATTGCTGTGGAATTAAATTGGGAATGTTTCCTTAATGGAGTTTGTAAAAGGCGTTTTTCATAGAAATAGCATTAGTAAACCCTCTTACCTTTTTAAATATGCTTTTGTTCAAAATAAACCAGAGCAACTTTTAAAGCACATACATTTACTTAAGCTTTTTTTCTTCCTGTGCCTTAATTTAAATGCTGCCTTTGCTGCTTTTTTTGTTTTTAAAGGACAAAAACATCCCCCCCAAATCAACCCATAAACTCAGCTCTCGCCCCTGCACATATCCGCTCTGTCTCTGCTGAGGAAAGGCCGTCTGTCTGACATACTTTGGATGTTCTATTCTGATGTATCTATAGAACTCTAAAAAAGAAAAACAGAATTATGGGTTGTAGAGGTCTTCACAGTGTTTGTGCTTGTTAAAAAGTAAAAAGTTGTTTAAAAATAAATAATGCCTCTCCAAGCAGTAAGGCATGAAAACCAGACATACAATCTATAATGGAAGCATGGTGCTGTCTTTAGGGATCCCAGAACTGGGAGAGCTCTGTAGCTCCGGACAAGTCATTTCAGTATCTGTACTTTAGTTCCCTTTCTAAAATATGGCACCTCGCATTTCCCTATGTTCCCTAGATCCTACTGGTAGTAAATAAACTAAAGATTAAATAAACACAAATAAATCAACAAACCCCTGCTAAAGATGGCAGACATCTGAAGGGTCTGTTAAATATTTAAGTAGTAGAAATGCAGTATAAATACTACTATTTTCAGCACGTACCAGGGTCCAGAGCCCAGCACTAGCTGGAATGATCAGGATTTTCTCTGTGGTATTTTGTCTCGTATTTTCCTACCAAATGTGCTATTTCCCCCTCAGGCCAGGGTCCTGGGATTTTAGCTGTACCTCAGTGTAGTATCATGTATCCTGACACAAGGGACACCTCTCCAGCACTGTTGGTTCCTTTTTTTCCGCCCTTCACGTGGTGACCCCACACTGAAAGAGTCTGGAGTGTTAACCATATTACACTCCTTGCTTTATGAGTCATCTGGTATTCTCTGTTTTAGAGTGATTTAGAAAACAATCTAATTCCCCAACAACTAAGTGTGAATGTAAAGGAAGTACTATCAATCAATCCAAATCCTTTCAGTCTTAATAAACTGAGGCCATGAAGGTAAGTGTTTCTTTAAGGGGAAAAGGGAATGAATGAATTATTGAAGAATCACAAACTTAGAAAAGTCCTTGGTATTTTGCTCAAAGCTTTTTCTTTCCCCCCCAAGTGTTTCTTTCTCACAATGTTTGTGTCAGAAAAAAAAACCCAGTACATACACAATGTACATTTTTCTACAGTTTATCTTTAAATTGTACTTTGTGTAAGTTTTCCACGGCTTTTCAGTGCCTTCTATTTTTTACTGAGGTAGAGAATAGAAATACAAGTTCTTGCCTGAATGTCTGTGTGGTAGAGGATGGTATAAACTGTTATCTTTGAATACTGATTATTTCCACCACTACCACAAAAAGTTATGTTTCCTAGAGATATACCTCTGTACAAAACCTGAACCTCTGTGTAAAAAAGTAACTAGGGAAAGGTAGACCTTTTAACTTAAATATTTGTGTCTCATCACATATTTGTCACAAAGACTGTACTACTTCTATTGAGGTGTGCCACGTTTAGTGAGGGTTTCTTCTGGAAAAATGAAAAATGTGGGTTTCAGTTCATGCTGATAAAAACTGCTGGCCTCACTACAGACTGCATAGTGCTCTGCAGAGCAGCTGTGGGGCTGAAATGCCAGTTTAGCAGGCATAGAGGGAACCTCTATTTTAATAAGTTTATTCCACTTACTTACAAACAGATGTGGGGAATTCAAACAACGTAATACTCCTAAGACTCTCCCTCGAGGTGTTTGAGCAGTGTATTAACTGAGGCCCCTCTGGAAAACTCCCTTACCAGTACTTCTGACAGTCCCAGATGCTGCTTTTCTAGCAGTACTAGAAAAGGCTCCATCCTCCTATTGCCCTAATCAAACTGCAAGCAGGTAGCAGTTTAAAACTTCATTGCTTCACAGTGAGGATTTTCTTCTTAAAAAAAATCTCAAAAGAGCTAGGAGACAGCAGTTACGGAATAACCATTTTGATGTATAGCAAGAAAGTTTCAGAACAAAGTTTCGGATGGTTTCTGTACAGCTGAAGGAACATCTGTTATCTTACCCCAAACATGACTGTTGATTCCAGGAATGCTCAAGTGTTCTCAGTTTCTCTTGCAACTGGTATACGCAGAGGTGTTTTTCTTTCAGCCTGCAAGTGGTTGCTGAAAGTTTTGCTGTCGGTAAGTCATTTTCTTCAGTATCTCAGTACAGACTCTTCTATTTTTAGCCTTGTTTTCTAGGGATATAAGGCACATGCAATTACACTCTTAGTTTCTCAGTCCTCTATAAGCAACTTTTGAACGGGCTAGCTAATTTTATGCAAATTTGAGTGAAGGATAAAAGGCCTCAAAGATACGAAGCTCGTTTCAGAGTTGTGAAAGTTGGCAGCTAGGTAGAGAGCAACCCTATTAACTCCCCAACCGAGGCAAAGGCGGGGGAATTCAGCTTTGATCCAGTCGGTCTGGCAGAAAGCAGAGGGCCAGTTAGCGCCCGCATGATGGCCAGCAGATCTGCGTGTGCCTGGCAGATGCTGGTGCAAGTCTGCAGCTGCCTCGTGCGCTGAGGCGGGGGAAAGAGGAGCTCTCTTCTGCAGGACATGGGGAAGGCTTACAGTTAGCACTGGGAAAAGACAAGGGGAAGAGGGCTGAGCTGCAGAGCGCTGCAGGGAAAGGACGCAAATCTGTATGACACTGGGTTTCATTAATTCCTCATTTTACAGAACAACCTGTTAAAAAAAAGATATTATCAATTTGTTGGAGTAAGGAATGTAAGACATTATGTTTACACACACACACACGCTTCTCGGTAGCCATTTGATTCTCTATTTGTATGTGGTCCCCTGCCTGTGCCTATACATTTTCTTGTCTCTCTGTGAAAATGGCCATAACTCAATATCCCTCCTTTCTCTTATATGAATGTTTCCATAAAAATAATGATACTGAAGTGTCCTGGCCTGACAGCTGCCAGAGCTAAAGCACTCTTCATTTATCCAGTTGTAACTAAAGCAGTGACTTCATGAGGCCAGGTTTATTATACTCTTCATTTGCAGAAACTTCCCTTAATTATTTATCAAAAGCTTTGCATGTGTAAACAGTAGCTTGTTTTGTAGCCAGGTCCAAGCATCTTTACAAAATAATAACAGTTGACTGCACAGGCTAATTTTTGTCTCTTTGATCTAGTCTTTCAGACGTGCTTGTCACTACTGTTACTTCTTTTTAGCCTCAGTAGGTAGTATAATGTGGTCTCTTGCCAGTTGTTCTTGCTAAAAGGAGATAAGGAGTATAATTATGATTGCTTCTTTTATGCCATGTGGTTTGTGAATAAAAATTACACAAAATCATTTTTCCCTGAACACTGTAAAAATCAAATATTATTTTTCATTATTTCTTTCATTATCCATCCCAAGACTCATTCAAAATAGTTTTACTTAGAAAATCTGCAGACCTCCTTTCTGAGCTACGCTACCAAGCCTTTCCCTATTCTCTCTTGGTCTTTTGCTCCTTTTGCTGTCTTTTTTAGCTCCTCCTTCTGATCAGGTACCAGGGTTCCTCTGAGATTCTCATCAGCAGTGAATGTTCTTCTGGCAGGGCTATTTTAATCTCAAATACAGCTAACTGATTCAGTTGCCTGTGGACTCTTAGAGACAGGAAAGGGAGAGAAAAGGAAGAATAGGAGCTGCTTTAGTAAACTTAGCCACTGCAAACAAGACTCAAACCACAGATGTGCCTAGAACAACCAAAGACCACGGCCCTGCACCTTTTCAAATGGCAAGGAACCTCTTTACTCTGCAATTCATCCTCCACATTGCCCTGACAATGGCCTATGAGACAGGGTAACAGTATCCCTCATTTCCCTTCCCCGCTAAACACAAAGAAGTTCAGCTGCTCCAACATTTAGTCTGAGCACAAGAGAGATAACATGCTTATTAGCCCCAGTGAAGTTCGATACTCCTCACTGATCAGAAAGCAACTCCCTTCGAATAGCACATTCTCCTGGATCCCACTCATGGCAAGAGAAGTCACAAGAGAAAAAAGGCTGGTATTTTCTAGACAAAACAAAATACCCATGGTAAGTAAAAGAATCTGAGATGAATGTTTTCTACACTGAATGTCTTATCACTTGTTCCTGAAAACATGTAACATGTCCAGATTACAACAGAGGAGTTTTTTCCACTGCATTGAGAAAGAGGTCTGCGTCGTATTCACAGTAACAGCATTCAGCTGGTCAGGCACTCAAACACATTACTTTGGAAAGATAAAATGGTGTTTTCCATTAACTCAATCCCTTTCTGCTCAAGGCAAATAAGTCTAATGGTTTCCACCCTGTGTTTCAAAATTGCTTTTCAAAACATCCTCCTCAGCAGCATCTCACTCTCTGCCAACGCTCACACTCCGTCACGATGTCAGGTGATGACCCAGCTGATATTACTTCCAAAGTTTCCTAGTCTCATTTCCTCATCCAACCTGTGCTCCTGGCTCAACTTCCCCTCTTGATAAAAGGGATAATCATTAGACTTGCATTTTGCCCAGGAGTGCATTTGCTCTATGCTTTCTCAGTTCCTGAGCTCCTCCTCTAGTCATCGCCTGGTACATTTTGCTGTTGCACTCATTCCTGTCATTTAGCCTTCTTTTGATAGTCTACATGCAGCGATAATTATTTTCCTTCAACAGTTTTCTCCTGACCACCTTCTTCCTTTCCTTCACTGATACCTTTTTTTCTCTTAATGTTTTATTAGGCTGTTGTTTTCTTTGTTGTTCCATCTCTTCTTTTGTTCTCATTCCTGGGAGGAGTTCTGATCATTCTTCACTAAACTGTGTTTTATTCTACTCAGTCACTCGTCTGGCTCAATCTCTATATCCACTTCTATTTTCATCTGGAAATACTGTCCCTGCAAACATTTCCGCCCCTACAGAGTTGTTCTGTCCCCCTTCAGTACTTGTACATTTGTAGCCAAGTAAGTCCACTCTTCTATCAGTATTTAAAAAGCTCCTTTACAGAGTCTCTGAAGCTGCCAGAAAGAGGGGAAGAGTGGGAAAGATGGTTGGATATTTTTGTAAATCAGATTTACAGTCCTCTACCCACAGTCCCTTCCAATGCTGATACATTTCAATGTCTGTACATAGCAGACTATAATATGTACAAACATCATACCAGGGGAGAAAACAAAGGCTGGACAGCTGTTATGTCCAATAGGCAAATTAAAAAGTAAAGGCATCTCTATTCCCAGAAGTGTTTTTTTAAAAAAGAAATTACACGTTCGTCTTCAGTACTTACCATTGTATTAAAGTGATGAGTCTGTCTGATATTTGAAACTTATTTTATAGCCTCCAGCTCCCAAAATTAAGAGAATCCTTGTTTTTGTTGAAATTAATCATTCTAAAACAAAACTGTCTTCCTTCAGGTTCATGTCCCACTGCCCTTAAATACCGCTCCGTCCTCCCCAATGTGCAATGACAGCACATGCCCCTGACAAACAGCCCAGAGACAGGTTGAGCTGGGTTGACATTTCCTCAGCAGAGACATTAATAGTGTCTCTCTCCCACACTCTGTGCAGCTGATGATTTTCATGAAACGCATAGGGAATTCATGTATTTGAACTCTTACTTCTGTGTCAATATTGGTTGAAATTGGCCAACCGGCTCAGAAGTTACTGCAGATGGACTGATGGGCAAGTCCCATTTCCTTAGGAAATCTCACTAAAATCAAAAGCCCTCCAAGCTCCTACCTGTCAAGATTTGGAAGAAGAGCTTTAAAATATGATAAAGTGCATCCTATGGGCTTATGTACCAGAAGCAGATTTAGAGAGGTTAATGTTCGAAACAAAAATAAATCCATGATCTAGGCAGACTCATTGATGTGTTGGGGTTTGGCAATAGTATAATTGTGAGCTATTTTTTTTTTCTAGGAGGCGATTCAGCTCATACTGATATTTTTCACTTGTGCTGTTTGATTTTTAGCATGCTGCAAGTGAAAGCCTGGTGCTGAGGGATGCAGGAGAGACACCTGTCTCCCATTCTTTCTCCAAAGTTTAACAAAAAAGGGTATTTATGAGCACTAGTACCCTGGCTGTGAAAAAACTGTTGTCTAACGATGGAGCTGAGCACTGAAATGAACCTTTCAGCTGCCTGCTCCTCCCTCCCACCCCTCCACCTCCATTGCCTCCCTGGGTCTCAGACCTCAGCTTAACTTTAACCACTGTATGGGGATTTCTTCAAGACACCCGAACTCTCACATGTAGTTCTAGGTGCCTGCTGCGCGAAGGTGTGGCCCTCAAAGAAGGCAAAAGCAGAGGGGTTTTTTTAAAACGTTTCTGTGGTAAAGGACGCTGGGTCAGCTGGTTAAGCAAAGAGAACCCCCCTACAATAACAGAGAGGATGAAGGCGTGGGCTGTGCCTCCCCTCAGCGCGGGCGGGAAGCCCGAGGCACAACATCTCCCAGCCCGAGGCTATTTGCTCACAAACAACGCGAATATTCATTTAACGCTCTACCAAACACCAATCTTCCCCATGACGTCTCAAAAGCACACCTTCCTTCCCTCCTCCTCTCAGCTGTAAGTTGTTGCGGTATTTCTTTCCCCCGCCCCGCCATGACCTTTCGCTGGTGGTTTTGGCCGTGGGTGGCATAGGGCACAGCCCTTTGTGCTTTGTGTCTTGCCCGTCTCCCTCCGAGCGCGGAGGGCAGGACGGCGGCGGCAGCAGCTCCCCTCAGCCCCGGAAAGGCTTTTCCCGCCCTTTTCCTGAGGCGGCCGTTGCGACCGCAACGGTCACGGGCGGCGCGCGGCGCTCACCGACCCCCGGCGGCGGATTGGGCGAGGGGCAGGGCGTCAGCGGCAGCTCCCGCCCCTCGCCGCTTTCCCGCCTTTCGGCTGCGCATGCGTGGGCTGGGGAGGCGGAGGTGGGTACCATGGCAACGCGGCGCGGGAAGTAAACGAGGGGAGGTCGCGTCTGGCGGTGGCGGCCGTGAGGGGAGACCCGGACCCGGGCCCGCCACAGGGAGAGCAGGGGCTCCTGTGGGCTGCTCTTAAGCGTTGTGTTTTTATTTCTGGAGCGCTGTGTCTCCGCGGGACGGGCGCCTCTCACCCGGCAGAGGGGAAGGCTGTGGAGAATTCGTTGTCTTTTCAGGCGGGGGAAGGCCTCCCCAGTTTCGTTTTTTCTGCCCTTGCAAAGGGGGAGAAGAAGGCTGTGGGTGCTGTGGAGACGGGGAGGTAAGGTCCTGCCTGTGCTACACGGGGTGTCCTGCAAGCAGGGGATGGGGCTTGGTGGGTGAGGTGGGGGCCTGGAGCAGCCTGGCAGGGCTGCCGTGAGCTTGGGGCTCGGCAAGTGCCTTTTGCGGGTCGCTGACACCGAGCTGAGGCTCAGGCTCTCCTTTTTTTTTTTTTTTTTTTTTTTTC
>VYZV01045395.1:157041-175443 GCA_013401275.1 Pandion haliaetus
TTGCCTGTCTAGTCTTGCGTTGTTAGAGTAAATCTCAAGGGCTTTGCTGAAAAGCTCAGAGTCCTGGAATCTGGCAGTTGGTAGGTGACTTCACAGGTGATTGTGTGCAATGAAATGCTGTTAGATATGACACATCTCGACCTGTTTTTGCAAGGGACTAACTTTAACTATTTTTTTCTTTTTCCCCTTTAATTCTAAAGTTTAGGACGGAATGATACTAGTGCTTTGCCCAGTATGTAACCCACTGCATGATTGTGTGTTGCAGGGTCCATCTTCAGGGCTTGATGCGGAGTCTCACTGCTCAGTAAAAAGACATAGCCATGGTAATACAGGTTTGATTCTTCTGAAGAGTATTGATAACGCTTTTTAAGGAAATGGAGTTAATATCCAAAAAGTTCCTTCCCAAGGTTGCAGGACATAAACTGACCCACCCAAATTTACTTCGTGTGCAAGTATGCACCAGATTCTGATTTTTAGCTTTTCTTGTTGATCTTGGCTACAGGCTGCAAAATCTGCACACATCCTGTAACGCCTCAAATCTTACTGCTTGTGGGTGAATGAAAATGCTGCACAAACATGGATTTCCCAGTGTTTTCAGATGTCACCCTAGACTGTAGTTTAAAAACTCAGAAATCACAGCAGGAAGTCTGACCTGTGCGAGTCCTGCCTCTACACGCTGAAAAAGAACTGTGCTCTGTTCAGCATCACTTGTCCTTTGGTTGCCTGGTAAATCCATAAGAAATCCCGGGGTCATCAGCTGGTGCGCCAAGCGTTAGCTCTGGCAGTGCCGTATGTGCACATACATGCATGAGGGGTTACTTCTGACAGCATTCATGATGCTGTGCTGTAGCTTGTGATTTTCCCACACTTCGGGAACCCCTGCTCTAGGTTGTGCTCAAATGTGTGAGCTGACTGCAGACTACAGCTTACCGATGCCATGTTTTATGAGAGACGGGAAATGGAAGACAAGACAGTTGCTGACAATGAATGAGAATGTTTAAAGCCTGGCGGTCAGAGGTATCTGCTGCAGAGGGACAGCAGAAGCAGTGAGGCTGCTCTAGACAAAAGGCATTCCCTGGTTATCCCTGCAGACTTGGACAAAAGCTTGCCCTTACCTGTAAGCACCTTTTTTATTTTGAAAGATCAGCTACAGGCCAAATTCTGAGCAGGAACCTAATGGTGCTTACAAAATCTGCCAGAGACCCTCCTGGGAGTGTGTAAACAGGCAGTGAGATTCAGGTGACTGGCTGAAAAAATCTGACATAAGCATCTACTCTGTGAAGTGTGCACATTCCAGCACATGAAGTATTCAACAGATTCTGTCCAATTAAGGTCTGCAAAAAAGGCTTGTCACCTTCTCTAATGTATGTCTGCGTTCAAGTAGTTTGCAGTCTGCATGACTGAATGTTTAGGAAACAATCTGCCATCAGCTGCAGCTTGCACTCTGTCTTTTCTGTCTCTTTTTTTCTTCTGTGGATAGTGGTTCTCTTTGTTTTATATAGAAATCTTGACTTTTTTTTCCCTTTTTCTTTACCTGTACATATTCTTTCACATTGTGGTCTCAGCTGAAGATTGTACCCCTACTCTGCTCTCATACCTCAGAGCACAAATGTTTGTCTCTTTTGCACTTAACAGTACTGTGCTGTAAAGGCACCCTTTAGAATTGATACCATTAAAAATATGCTATGTATACTGCCTTCCCCTAGTTTATGCCTAACATAGTTACATGTGGCCTTTCTGGCTGTATCTGTGCTAATTCTTCCTAATGAAGTGCTTGAATCTGTTTAACTACAGTGTAAAACCAGGCAAATAACAGAAATAGATGGGCATAAAGTGACTTGGTGTGTACTGAAAGTGCTCTTGGCATCAGACCAGAGATCAAATACTTTCAGTCACTCGCAGTGTGTAAATACTCCCATTCAGCCTTTTCTCTGGGACTAGCTGTCACTGTATCCTCGATGTTCCTGGGGCACTGCCCACCTTCTGGCTCCGTGTTGCCATCGCCATTTTCTGGCCTACACAGCAGCAATGAGAGATCTCTCTGGCTCCCTGACCCGGTTTCTGTTGCTTAATACCTGGAGGCAGCGTCTTCCATGCAGGCACACTCTGGGCTTCTTGCGAGGATTGGCCAGGATGGGTAAGAAAACAATCCAGGGAGTGAATCAGACTGGCAAATCCCTCTCAGAGGCAAGAGGCTGGGTGTTCAGGCACCAATGCTAATCAGCTGGAGTTAACAGGAGTGGTTTTGGCCTCCTCTAAGGCTTGGGTGAGTCTGGGCAACACCTCCTTACGTACAGAATGGCAGAGCTGCTGTTTAGGTTTGTTACTGCTAGTGGTCGAAGAGCCAACTGTATCACAGCGTTGAAAAGGCCACTGCTGTACAAGGGCGACCTGGTTTTCTGGTTTGTGGTCCAGAGTCACAAGTAGACGCACAGTAGTGGGTGAACACGCAACATAGACTTAGTTTACTTCAGGATTGTATCGTAATGCACTGATTAAAAAAATCAGATGAAAAGAATGTGTGATTTCCATTGTGCATAAGCCTTTTTTAGCCAGAGAGAAGCACAGGGGAACACTAATTGGCTCTGTCTGATGACTTTAAAGATTCTTACAGCCCATAGAGCAAATATGCATTTGGTGAAAGCGTATTAATGCTTGTAAGTCTGTATATAAAATCACCACAAAATACAGGAGTCTGTGGTGAGGGGCTCTGAGCTAATACTGCGAGCCCAGACTAAGATGCAATGAAACAGCTGTTCCGGGATGTCTTGGGATCCTCTGCCCAGAAGCGAGACAATAAAGATGCAGAACTAACTGAGTGGTTTTGTGGTCTTTTTCTCTCTGCAGGCAGTTAAAAGTAGCAAACCCAAGCGTGGCAAAGGCAAAAGCTCCAGAAGGAAAGCAAAGAAGGTGGTGAAGGAAGTGGATATCCTCAGCCCAGCTGCCATGCTCAACGCTTACTACATCTGTCACAATGCCCCCGCCTGCCTGGAGTTCCGGGGCTTCCCCTGGCCTGGCTCCCCCAAAAAGAAGGGGAAGAAACAAAGTAACCGGGTGGCTAGAAAGCAAAGGATTTAGTGAAAACCAGGCTCCCCAGCGAAGAAGAGACTTTTTTGTGGATTAGACTCGTACTGACCTCTCCAGTGGTTAGCTCAAATATTTTGCCATAATCACTGTTGTGTCTGTACAAAGACACTCTTATAGCTCAAGCATAGAGTGACAAGTGGTAAGTGACACTGTACCATTGTAATTTCAGCTGTGGCCCTTCACCCTCCAGTTCTGTGTGGAATAAAGCATTGCGCCTCAGCAGTCTGAAGGGTTTGTGGTGGGGTTTGCTTTACCCTTGCTGGTGCTGTTCTTTTACGGATGGGACATGCTCCCCAACAGTTGGTGTACCTCCAGCTGGTTTAACCAGCGCTGGTGGAAACCTGAGCTCAGAAAGGGGATACCATGGTAAAACTGACAGTGTTAAGGATGATTTCTAGAACATCGGCTTATCTGTCTGTCACCCAGCACTCCCCATCTGGGTCAACGGAGCCATGCGATGCCATCTGTGTAGCTGCGTGATTCACCTCGTTCTGAAGGAAATGGCTCTGTCAGTCAGATAAGCAGTACTTGAAGCTCCAGCGAATTACCACCAGCTCTCCTTTGGCTGTAGTTAAAATCTGGACATCTAGCTTAGATGTTGTCAGTGATAACTGTTAAACACAGTTAGAGGTGATGATGAACCTCCGCCCCCAGGTCTCCCCTTACAGTAATCTGTCTTAGTCCAAACATCCTGGCTAGAGACCACAAGCTTTGTGTTACGGTTCAGAGTTGTTTCACTCCATTTCCTCCACATGTATGTAACGCAGCCCTTGGTCAGTTGTGAAGCAGCATGTCAAGTGAAGCCGTACGTCTCTCACAGATTCTTACACCGACTGGAAGGATGCAGTGGAGTGACTGGGAAGGGTGAGGATGTGTCCTGAACTGATGCAGGCTGTGGAGAGATGGAAAGGAATACAAGAGGGCTGGAATCTTGCAGAAAGAGTTGGGAAAAGAGAATGTGCAATCGGCTAGAGCTGCTATAAGGGGAGATATCCCAGTTCTCTAGGATACCCACGGGACTGTGAGCATGCAAGACCACTCTCTACACCAAGCGGCACTGTGACATGAACAGGAAGTATCACATCAGAATTTCGGTTGGTTTCTCACGGCTGAACATCTGCAGTGCCGATCCGGCAGAGCAGCGAGATGGCTCTCAAGGTTATTTCTGATTCACTTAACTGCACGAGGAGGTGCGGCACCTTTCCGACTTGCGTGTAACTTTATGTTATGGATAACAGAACAGTCTAAACCCAAACCGATAAAGGCCTGTAAGGCCTTATGCTGTTTCTTCAGCTTAAAATGTTCCCTCTATGAAGAGGTCTTTACCGGGTAAAATCATAGTTTTGTGGCATTGCTTGTAGGCCAACTACTGTCATGTAGGCTACTGCACTACTCCACTGAATTTGTTACATCTACATGTCAAGAAAATCATGGTGGGTATCCTGTTTCCTTGCTAATTAGTCTGCAGTTGGCATGTTCTGCTGAATCAGAGATGTGGTTTGCAGTACCAGTTTGTTCTATGTTGTGCATCAGTGTGTCTTCCTCACCATTTACTCCTGTTCTTTCTTCCCCATCGACCTACCAGGAAGTCTCTGGTCACAGCATACACTTGCAATTATTTCCTCCAAGTATCAGCATTCTAAAGCAAGAGATCTCCTGCAATGTCTGCATTTAGCATCTGGAGCTAAATGTTTAAAAAAATAAATGTAAAAAAATAATTTCCTTTTTGTATGATATATTTACTACACAGAGCTTTAACGGACAGATGTTTCCAAGCGCTGAGGTAGGAACTACTTAACATCATGGGGCAGCCCCCCACTGTTGCTGTCAGTTTGGGTCCCAGGGTCAGTTTGCAGGATAAGCTGAAGACCAGTACAATCTCTTGCCAAGATGAAGAACCCAGTTTAACAGCAATTGCACGCAGAGCAGGTGTTTGGGGAAGTAACCTCCTTCTGGGCAACTTATCTCCAGCTACCTATCACAGCATCGTGCGCAGTTTCCTCTGAAGCAGCTGTTATCTGACCAGCACGGGAGACAGCGTGCCACACAAGACAGGCAAGTGGTCTGATCTGATACAACGGTTACAAGTAAGCGGAAGCCATTTTTACATCTGTGATAGACTAGAACTACAATGATTTAAAGACTCCAAAGCAAAATTTTAGTATGCAAAAATTACTGCAACAAATAATGAAATATCATTGTATGTTTTCTCTTAAAAAAAAAAAAAAAACAAAACTGATTTCTATGTGATGAAATTGAGCACACCAGGTGGTGCCCAGCAAAGTGCAAAGGACAAAGACTCTGCTTCCTAGTGTATCTGAAAAGTTGCCATGCATTTCTTTGACAACAGTTGAAAAATGAAACACTTTTTTCTTTCCTTTTTCCCTTTTACCTCTCTCACACCTTGATCCATCTCAGTTTTGCATCTAATTTAGGCTCCCTGGTTGTTAATAAAGACTAACAGACAACTCTAAATAAAAGTTTGGACTTCAAACAGCTCAATTCTCTATTTGAATGTGTTGCTTAAGAGTGCCGCAGGCTGTTCTGCTGACTTCTAAGGGAGAGTCTTTGGCTCAAGTGGATGTGACTTTACAGGGAGTCTCTGCTGCTGCTGGATGACACTTGCAGATATTTCTGTTTTATCACAACCTGTAAGAGTTTGATTCTGTGACAGGCGTTTCTGCCTGCTGGGGTACAGAACTTACAAGCTGAGTTTATGATGAATAAAGCCTGTTCTGCTCAAATCCACAAAGAATCTTTTGAGGGGAAACTGCAAGCTGGAGAGGCCCTTTGCTTTATGGGCACAGTGCAAGGGAACTTTGTGGTGTTATGTGCGTCATCTCTTGCAGGGAGTTACATTTTTCTAGTATTAGGCCTTCCTTCGTTTTGCTGTTACCGAGCAGTTGTGCACAGTGTGCTGCTTTGGGTATGCGAGGTTAACGTTTCCTGTAGGAAGTTGTATACCAAAGCCCTGCTGTTAAAAATACACTGGATGTTGATGTGCATGTTTGTGGGTGGGGCGCAGCGGTGGGGAGGGGAAAGTCACAGGGCTGTTATGTGATGGCTATATATATAAAAAGTTTAAAAAAAGATATTATTCACCACATTTGGTAGAATATTTCAAGCTGTGGTGAGCAGCTTCCCTTCTTTACTCTTTCCTTCAGTCAGTGTTTCTGTATTGCCTGGTATCTCCTAGCACGTTATTTTCACCTTAAGAAAAGCATTGTGGATCTTTATGATGCATAAGAAAGGCTTGAGAAGTGGCATGTATCCTTTTGTCTCATTTCTCATTTTAAGAAAGGCCCTGGCTGTTACTTCCCAACTTCAGGGGAGGATTGTTGAGGACTCTCTTGCTCATAAATGGTATCTCCATGATGAAGAGGTTACTATGGTGAATTTTTAAAGAAAAACTTTCATCCAAAAGGCATATTAGATATTGGCACTTAATAGCATCAGCAGCAGTAAATAAAGTTTTCAGTAGGTTAACACCTGTCTCATTTGCTCATTTTCCACTGTCTTGTTCCCCACTGCCATTTCAGATGTCCTCCAGGAACAAAGAGAGTCCAATTTTACTGTCTTTTTTATAAGCCCCTCCTTTTCAAGCTTTCTGCTTATTTTTTAAAAAAAGGCACAAGAAATTTTTTTTCTCTCTTTTGCTAGTAATTGTCATACAAAAGACCAGAAGGAACAAAAGATTAGAACTTACAGAAATGGTTGCTCTCTGAGATGTGCTGTCTAGGTTCCATGACACCTGCAAGGATTGATGCCTTCCATTTCAGATGCTGGGATGGGTTTGTTACATCCTAGTGCATTATCCACTATATAATTATCCAGTTACTGGTAGTTTTTTGGAGGTATTCAGTGAATTTGGGAGTCCTGCTTCTTGCAGATGCTTTCGATGTCCCCTTTAAAGGAACCTTATATGCCTTCCCACCCCGACAGGCTCAGACCATAGGTTAGTTGTAAGAGAATCCTGGGGAGAAAATACCTTTTTCCTTGACTTTTTTTGGTTTAAGCTGCACATAGTTTTGTTAAAGGTAAGAAATATTTATTTCTTTTAAAACAAAATAGAGTCCTTGAAGCCTGCAGTGTTCTTTCTAGGTTATTGCTATATGACTTCAGGAGAAGCAACCAAAGGTTTTTTTTTAATTTACTGTTAAGGTCTGATATATTAACAACTAAGCTAAAGCAAACTGAGTATGAAATCTTTTTTATGCAAAAGACTGGCTTAGTATCAGCATTTCTGCCAATTGTCTTCTAGCTGTAATTGGCACTAAAAGAGAGAAATGTTTAAGAAAAATGAGGAAAATATTTAATGCAACACATGGTTACAACGGCTTCTTTGGAACAGCTGTGACTATATGCCATGAAGGGAGCGGTTTGTGGAAATTCTTGAAGCAAATGCTTTAGAAGTTCACCTGCAATTACTGCTGAATGTTAGAATATTTTTAATAGCTGAAATTGCAAGCGATAGGCCAAGTGCTCCTACAATCTAAAAGGAAGCCCTTTTTTAATGTTAGCAGGTAGACTGGAGTACACAGATTACATGAAGAAAGCAAAAGTACTTAATGCTGTTTAGTGGAAGCTGAAAATTACATTTAACTTCAGAAATCTTTTTCTCTCTCCGGGTGATTCAAGTAGGTCATGCATCTCTTCGGGGTACTTTTTCCACATCATTTAATAAGAAGTGCCTGTTCTGTGAAGTATGAAGATAACCTGCCTGGGAGAAGAGTTCTCCGTGCATACTGACATGTTAATCCAGAAGTTACAAAACTGATGTTTCAATGAAAGTTGTATCAGTTAAGCAATTAGTTACAGTATTTATTGCAGCTGGGTTTTTCTTGAGTTTTCTCAGTGGCGATATGGTCAACACACTTGAAAGAGGCTTTAAACATGGGTCATCTCACCTTGCTTTGCATGTCTATAGCATAGCTATCTCTGCCCGAGCTACTCATGCTGGGATCTCCCTATAGATAAAAAGGAGATGGGAAACAGGCACGTGAGGCATGACCACATCTGGACCAAAAGGTCTGATGTCTGTTACATTTATGGCAAACAGCTCATTCCTTTAAGTATTTAGTTCCTGGAAAAATTAATTTACCATCTATGACTTTTTTTGACCTCTCTTGGTCTGAAAAAAATGTTTGTAGAATAAATTTGCCCCCAAATCCTCAGCTGATCTGATGGATGTACTATCATAGTATATGACGTAGCACTTTGCATGTTGAATACACAGTTACAACTACTTGGATTGCTCGCTGCATAGCAGGAATGATCTGGCTCCCTTCTTGTTTACACAAAATGTCTGTGATGGCTTCTATGCATTTCTTTTCATGGCAGTTCAAAATGGTATGTAGGCTGATGGACTTTCTTGAGACTGTAATATGTTTCTGTACGGAGAGAATTTCTGTTCTGTGACATTTGCTTTTGATGATGCTGGGAGCTTCCCGTCCCTGATTTAATGTATCCTTCACTAGAGGTGGTTGTGGAGGAGCAAGTGTGGACTTTCCATGTGTAACGGATTTGTTTTCATCAGAGAAGGGAGGGTCCTCTTGAGGATATCTATTTCATGTCTGTAGAGTTCGACTGGGTTGTAAGCAGATTTTATCGAGCCCCTAAGATAGCAGAAGTGAAGGCTGGATCATAAGTGATGTCGATGAATGATGTCACGTTCCTAGATTTCTTAATCTGACCTTTCTCTGGAAAGTGAATAATCTGGCAACATCAGTTGCTTTGTAAGAGAGCTTCATAAGGAGAGTTATGGTTGGTTTAAAGCTTCTAATATGACTTGCAATCTGCTTATTGGCAACAATCTGATGCTTGAAGAAATGAAAGGAAGAAAATGCCAACCCTTATGAAATCACTGCTTCTTCCAATACTATTGATAGTAGTGCCTCCTCTAGTGATCTCAATTTTGTAATCTCACCTTGTGCTTCAGTTCTTCAAGGTAAGTAATGCTTTATTTATTATTTAAAGCTGAAGCTTCCAGACCTAGTGAAACAGGGATCTTCTGCCAGGGTATATCAGAGCTTTCTAAGCATGAGGGTCTTTGTCTTACTGCAGTAACAACCGTTAAGCTTGCCATGGTGTCCAACTTAAATGATATGGCCTGAAATGGTGTCCTTGAAAGCAAGAGCCCTTCTTCTGTCACCTGTTGTTTTTGCTCCTGAGATATGTTATCCGGGAAGCCTGGCACCTTCTGAAAATAGATATAATACTTTGGGAGTACCTGATAATTATAGCTTGCCCTTTGGGAACTCTCCAAGGAGTAGCTCTGTGTTCTTAGAAATGTACATGCTTTTATTGATTCCTCATCCTTTTCCATTGTCTTATGCATGTGGCTTGCATAATTTCCGTTGCCATCACCAGAAAGCAGATAGCAGAATAGGAAACATTTCAAGATCTTACACTGGCAGTTGATACTTTGCTTTTCTTGCCTAGAACCACAGTTAGGGTCTCTTGCAATGCTTTGGCAGGTCTTAAAAGTTCTTCACAACCTGGCATTGCAAGCTTACTTGGAAGAGGAGATCAAGGTAGCTTTAATAGTTTGTGAGATTTCAGACCGACAACCTCCTGGGGGTGTCTCTGGTGAGCTTCTCAATGTCTCTTGAAGTGTCCCAGGGTCGTTCAGCTCTCAGGTAGCTCCAGGACTGTTCCTATGCCTACATGTGGCAGAGCTGTGCTAGTCCTGAGCTTACCAGTAGTTATAACCCACAGTTCTTCACTGTCTTTACAACGACCTTTCATGAGGTGAGGATTGTTATGTCTCCTTTCTCTTAAAATTCCTTCCTTTCAGCTCTTTAGGGTAAGAAAGTGCACTACTTTCAGCCTTTCATTCCGATGTTACATTTTTTAAACCTGTTATTCTTGTTGCTTTCCCCTGTGCTTCACAATGCTACTGCTTCATCAGCACAAGGTGACAATTAACACCTCCGACATGCAGTTTTTCTTCTCACATGTTGCTACACGAGAGTCATAAAACTGAGAATCATGGGATTAATCTCCCTAAATCTAAATGTCTGCATCAATGCCTGGACTAGTCGTCTAGATTCATATAGTAAGAGCAGTTCAGGATGTGATTCCTCTGATTAAATGTATGCAGAGGTTTAAAGCAGCCCTGCATGACTCGTTTAGGTACAGGAACATCCAGTGAGACCTATCACTCTCTGTGATATGTAAGTTTTTACTGCAAAAGCAAATTCAAATTTAGTGTGGATACAGAAATATAAGTTTGTCATGAAGTGATGAGTCCAGGGAAAACAATATGGCCATGGCTTGGGGGTCCTAAGGAATTTGGGCTGAACGCCATAAAAAGGGGTATCAGAAAACTTGAAAACTTCCCTGACTCTAGTGTCTTGGATGATGAGGGTAAAATTGTGTGGGATATTCTCTCTGTCTAATCTTCCATCAAAAGGAAACCACCCGGCCCGTGCCTTTTGGGCATCCCTGTTCAGAGAACAAAAATACCTCCTGACTTCAGCATGGTGGTGTCTCAGACATGGAGGAGTGGAGCAGAGCTAGACAGTTTCCTTGGAGAGAAAGCGCAGTCGTCTTGAGCTTATCAGTCCTGCACAGTTGTAAACTCAGCCCTGCTCACTCGCTAATAATAGCCAAGTGTAATTGTGTTCAGATGGCTAGCCCAGCCAGGGGAAAATCACCTCGCCTGTTACGCAGTTTAGGTGAAATTGCCTTGAGTAATGAAGAAAAGCAAATCATAAATATCCAACTCGGTGTAATCAGTCTTCAGTGACTGCTTGGGGAATTATTTCCCTAAGAAAAGCAGATTGGACCTGAAGAAGTATCTCACAATGAGCGGATTCGCAGCCCTGTACAAAGGGCATTGCAGCAGCACGTTATTTGGAAGCACGGTATGCAACAGTCCATGTCAGGAGGATGGTAGCTGGTCTAAGGAGCTGTCACCCTGGGGCTGGGCTCCCAAGCTCGCCAGAGCAGTGCTGGCCACAGCTGCCCCTTATCAGCTCTGTTCCACAGTTGAGGACTGGAATTATCAGGTGCTCCAGCAGCAGTGCAGTGCTGGTACAGGCCAAGCTTCAGCATGGAAATTAGACACTCGAGTCAGGCTATCCCTGTCCTAAGAACTGATTTAAAAAAAAAAAATCTTCACCAGTGTGTTTGAAAATAAGCTTCAGACAAAATGCAGGGATGGGAGAGGAAAGCCTTCCTGCCAACAAGTTCCTAGCTCATGTCTTCCTTTTTTACAGTCTCATCTTTGTTTCCCCATTAACTGTTTTTGCTGTAAAATCTACTGTAGTTTGGTGCTTAGCTGCAAGGAACATTGCAATGGGCACTGAAAAGCTATACATAATAGCCTAAGAGGGCTCTTACGTGCCATTCTCTCTCTGTAGTTGTTACTGCTGTTTCACAGAGATGAGAGAATGGCACTCATCCAGCAGTGCTGTCTTTTATTTCTAAATACTCTGGGTACCAGCAAATTCGAAACAATTAATCACTAGTTTTGAGGAGCAGTGAAGAGGCTGGCTGCTGCGGTGCAAGCGCAAAATCCAGACTCCTTTCAGTTACTGGTTGCTGCAGAAGAGGAAACACAAGCAAAGCTGCTGTCCCCGAGACATGTCCTGTACCACTTGTATTGCTGCACATTCAGACCCCATTTTGTTGTGTAATCATATACGCCAAAACAAGGGTCTCAGCCCCAATCTTGGGTTATCTTCTAGATCTTTACACCAGGCACCCTTTCTCCCTGCTGTCAAGAGAACTGAGATCTCCAGAGCTCGTAGTAGAGATCCCCTTTCTGCTGTAACCCTCCCTGCTCCTAAGGCAAACCTTTTGGGGCTTGAGGCTGCCTCAGAGCACTGCTGGTCCAGGCAACTATCCAAAACAGACCTTCAAAAATAGGCAGCAGAGCCCTAAAATAATTTATTACTGTCCAAGAAGACAAATCTTGACATTAACTATTGACTGCCCAATTGCTTTCTATACTAGGGTTTTTCACTGGTGCAACTATGAGCGTGAGCTGGCTCTGGGTGGCGATGCCAAAGAATTATAAAAAAGGGTAAGCTCTGCAGGTAAGAGTTATGGCATTATAACCCAGAGAGGCCATACTGGAAACTCTGGTCTTGAGGTGGCTCTCCTGACACTGAACCTGAAATAGAGAAAAAAAGCTCTGGATGTGTCTTTTTCATGGAGGTACTGGCAAACTGGGAAAGAGACCAAACATGTTAAAAAATAATAAGCCTGGAGAACTGGAATTCTCGGGGAAAATGCCTCCTTCTCTCTCTAATACCTGGCAAAGCTAATCATGTATTATCTTCAGCCTCTTCGCTCTGTCCCGTGTTGCACTGTAACACTGGACAACTTTAGATACTTGTCATACTTTGTGCAGAAAAACAGCAAGATCAGTGTATGCAGAACTTGACCAAACTGTATTTGAACAGGAGCGAAAATAAGCTGAAAATACCTGAGAAGTGTCTGAGAAGTGTCCACAAAGGTGGAAAACTAGGCGTAAGGATCTAAATTGAAGAGAGGGGATATTCAGATGAAAGACCAGAAATCTGTATTTGCAGAGCCCTGACAGGCTCTGGGGGATGCTGCAGGAATCCACTGTCCTACCAGTAGCAGCTCTCCAGAACAATTGCACCTGAGTAGATTTTGATGACTACATGAACTGTAACAGACCTTTTCATCACAGGAATCCTCCCAAAAGTCGGACTCAGCTTTGGTCTAATCTGGCTCCAGAGGAAGCTGTGGCAGCCAGAGCCCAATCAAGGCTACTTATAACAAACTCATTGCACTATCAACATTATCCCTGGAGTAATGAAAACCAGCCCGGTTCTTTATGAGCCGTGCAAATCTGGTTTATTGCACCTTACTGAACAATCACTGTTGCAAAGACTCACATTAAAGGAAAGCAATGGATGCAATTTTTTTTAATCTGAAAAAGAGGGAGAGAAGAAAAAGGCCGAGCAGCTGTGTCTGTATTCTTCCCCCCTTCAGTCTGCACCGTGAATGTTTAAAAAACCGCTCAGTTAGTTCTGCTAAATCATCAGGATGTTTTGTTTACAGCATAGTGGGTGAATCAGTTCCTTTTCTCTTCTATGGGCTTAAGATGAGAATAAAAACTCTGTATGAAAGAAAATAGACCCATCCACTTTTTCTCCTCTGATACAAGATGCTAAGTGGCTGGGATTCCACCTCTTCCATCGCTTGCAAGCAGAGTGGCAAATAGGTGCCAACGGGCAGCAGATGTTTTAACTCAGCTAGGACATTTTGTGGCAAGCAGACCCTAAAGAGAATTGCTGCCAGGAACGTGTCTTTTGCTGCATGACCATGTGCAGCTCTTTCATCTCCAGCATGCCGGAGATCAGCCTTCCCATCTCAGGAAGGTAACAGATTCTTGTTTGTTGTAATGTCTGTCGTCATAAAATAAGCAAGAGTTGGTGTGTTCAGGAAGTCCTAAAGCTACACTTGTGTCCCCAAAACACTTTTTGGAGAAATCTTCCTCCTGCCTGCGTTGGCTTAGCTGGCAGGAGCAATGTGTTGGATTGCCCTGGTCTATGAGATATGCTAAATACACCGGCAAGGGCCTGTGTCTCATCCCTTACAAAAACATCATCTCCATTTTTGATCCCTAAAAGTCAGTAGCACTTTTTCACACTTGCCCGGTTGTAATGCAGCCACATTCCCACAGAAGAAAAATCTTCACTGGAGCTAGGGCTCTTCACCTAGGGCTCTTATTTCTGCATGGACCCTACCGTGGCACCTGAAAACACCCAAAATCTGTGACCCGAGGCTGGTGGCACTTTCAGGCCAGACCTGTCTGAGGCTGTTGGCCAAAGCTCAAAAGCCACTTACGCTGCTGGTAATAACCCACCCATGTCACAAAGCAGCGCCAGCTAATTGACCCAGGCACTCCCATTCCCCTTATGCTTTCCTGTGCATCATTTCCTAGGCAATCCTTCCTTGTTACTCATCTGTTTTCTTGCTCTGTCCCAGAAGTCACCAACCAAAGACAAGGTGATCTGCTAAAACAGCCAGTACATAGTCTTCTGACCTCTCTTCTACGGCCTCGCAGCACTTAAGCCAACACATCCAGCTGGTAGCTTGCTAACACGGTCCTCACATTATCCCTTCCACATTTTCTCTTCCCAGACCCAGGATGTGGACAAGTAAACCTTTCTGGGCCTGCACTGCACCAGACTTCCCTTTCCCCACTGTGCATCATTGTTACTCCCCCATCTTTCCCTGAATGCTGGATTCGGCACGGCCTAACCAGCCCCTGGCATTCCCATGGGTGTGCAAGCCAGGCTCCCTACACTTCTGCTGGCCAAATGTACATTTCTACTCATGATTAGTCTTTTCCCAACCCTCTTCACTGCTGTGGTTTAACCCCAGCCAGCAACAAAGCACCATGCAGCCGCTCTATCACTCCCCTTCCTCAAATGGACAGGTGAGAGAAAATATAAAAAAAGGCTCATGGGTCGAGATACGGACAGGGAGAGATCACTCACCAATTACCGTCATGGGCAAAACAGACTCGACTTGGGGAAAATTAATTTATTGCCAATCAAATCAGAGTAGGGTAATAAGAAATAAAACCAAATCTTAAAACACCTTCCCCCCATCCCTCCCTTCTTCCCCAGTTTAACTTTACTCCCTCTTTTCTCTACCTTCTCTCCCCCAGCTGCACAGGGGGATGGGGAATGGGGGTTTGGGTCAGTTCATCACACGTTGTCTCTGCCGCTCCTTCCTCCTCAGGGGCAGGACTCCTCACACTCTTACCCTGCTCCACCATGGTGTCCCTCCCAGAGGAGACAGTCCTACACGAACTTCTCCAACATGAGTCTTTCCCACGGGCTGCAGTTCTTCACGAACTGCTCCAGCATGGGTCCCTTCCCCAGGCTGCAGTCCTTCAGGCACAGACTGCTCCAGCGTGGGTCCCCCACGGGGTCACAAGTCCTGCCAGAAAACCTGCTCCAGCGTGGGCTCCTCTCTCCACGGGGCCACAGGTCCTGCCGGGAGCCTGCTCCAGCGCGGGCTTCCCACAGGGTCACAGCCTCCTTCGGGCATCCCCCTGCTCTGGTGTGGGTCCTCCCCGGGCTGCAGGTGGCTATCTGCTCCACCGTGGACCTCCCTGGGCTGCAGGGGGACAGCCTGCCCCACCATGGTCTTCCCCACGGGCTGCAGGGGAATATCTACTCCGGCGCCTGGAGCACCTCCTCCCCCTCCTTCTGCACTGACCTGGGGGTCTGCAGAGTTCTTTCTCTCACATGTTCTCACTCCTCTCTCCGGCTGCTGTTTCTGTGCTGCAGCAACTTTTTTTTCCCCTTCTTAATTATGTTATCACAGAGGTGCTACCATTGTTGCTGAATGGCTTGGCCTTGGCCAGCAGTGGGTCTGTCTTGGAGCCGGCTGGCCTTGGCTCTGTCGGACATAGGGGAAGCTTCTAGCAGCTTCTCACAGAGGCCACCCCTGTAGCACCCCCACTACCAAAACCTTGCCACACAAACCCAATACATTCACATAAGTTTACAGGTCTATGACACAGCGCAGTCCGGATCTCCACGAGAACCTGGGGAGACACATGCTGATGCTCAGTTTTTCAAAGAGAAAGAGTTTGTTCACACTGGGAGATCTTGCCTCTCTGGAGGACTTTTCTGGTACATCCCAAACAAATGTCCACACTGTTCCCTGTTGAGAGGCTTTGGCGCTGTGCGCACACTTCTCTTCACATAACTAAGAGCACTTTGAGAGGGGTGGAAAAAAAATGAGCACGTGTGCCAGCCACAGTCCCAGCACACTCAACAGCCATTGACTCATAAACGTGCACTTTCACAATCCCATGGTTTGATCTGCCCATTCCAAACCAATTAGCCACATGCAGCCTTGAAAATATGCACCTGGATGGGACTCCGAGATGTCATCTCATCCCTCTCTCTCCCTGAGGCAGAAGCAACTCTACCTACAGCATTCCTGAGTGGTATTTTGTCTAACCTGTTCTTAAAACCTCAAACCAGGGAGACTCCAGTGTCCCAAAGCTCCTTCAGTATTATCACATCCTACCACTATGGAATTTTCTTGGTGGCTCATCTAAGTCTACCTTACTGTGATGTACCAGGAAGTAACCTTCCTCCCGCGGAGATTCTGGGTCACTGTGGGTTATACCAAGCCTGTCAGGTGGCATGGCCCCCGGTCTTGGTGCTTGTGGCCCTGCTCCAAAACTGCTGATTAGCACAAGAGAATTCCACTGCTGTTACAGTCCGCATCAGCTGCCTCCACATGTTTGCCTGTGTTGGCAAGGCACTCCCCCATCTTCAAGAAACAGCAAGCCCCAGCCAAAACACCTTCATGGCTCTGCAGCAAAAGTTACATTCACCTCAGCAACCGGCATAAGTCAGCATTTGGCCCAGGTCCACATTTCATACCTATGGGAGGCCAATGACAGAAATCCAGAGCATCCAAAACTCACGAGTGATTTGAGTCTACGGGCCAAGACGACACTCACGTGAAAAGCAGAGGTGTTATTTTCCCCACAATGTGCTCTGAGAGTGTGCAAGTAATAGCAAATACCCCCCCAAAATGCAGGGGCACTGCGGAAGTGACAACTGGAGTGTGACTCTGCAGAGCGGACAGTCGATCCTGAGCTGACCTGACGTGCATGCCAATTGCCTCGGGTGGCTCTATAGACGAGGCACACCAATTAGCATTTTTCCACACCATGCTTTCCATACTCTTCCACCTTCAGATGGGTATAGTACAGTCACCACTTCCTGCCCTAAGAAGTAATCTACTATTGCTTTATTCTATTTGTCAATAGAAAAAATTGGTGGCCCTGTTTCATTCCACCTATCAGATGAAGATACTCCTGTATTTTGTGTATTTGCCTGACTATGAGTAAATTTGACGAGTGCTATGAGCTGGCAGGCATGTAGGGACGCATCCCCTTTTAAAAGGACTGGTACTGCATGCTTCAAGGGAACTTTTAAAACCCAAGTAATGGATATTAGTATAATGACAAAAATGTTATCATTTTTAGTACAATGATATACCCATGGAAGAGGTTTCTACTAGGCACAGGTGGTAGGCTGATGCCCTGAAATGAAACAGACTACATACATTTTACACCAAAAAAAAAAAAAAAATTAGGATTACTCTAATAAGCATGTAAGATCCTTAATGAGGGAATATCACTGAAAATATTTTGCTTTCCAGGCTGCTCTTAACCAGCTTCTGTTAACTCTTCTCCTAGTACCTGTTCTCATTGTATTTTCCATGTCATTCTTTAGGTGTGGGGAAAACATCTTAAATTTAACAGCTTCAGTGCATCAGAAGTCAAGTCCTTTCTTAAGACTTCCTCCTACAAAACACAGATTTATACCCATTTTTATTATTTCCCTCATCTCCAATTCCCTCTGTGTTTTAAATTGTTCTCCTCTGTATTTCAGGTTCCTACTGAAACCCCAGGCTGCTTGGAGACAGCAACGGCCTTCAAACGTGACCACCCTCCCCCAGAACAAGGCCACGAGCCTCACAGACATCTCTCAGCCCTGAAACAATACAAGAAACCATTAGCTTCCATATACCAAGAAGGGTTATTAGTGGGGCTAAAGCTGAGCTGAGTTCATCGATACCCACTGGGTGGCAAGGGGAACGAGAGGCTTTGCGGGGTACGCTTGTGTTTGGGGCAGAAAGCAGGTGGTCAGTCTGCTGACAGTCTTACTGCCATTTTCTTATGCACAGAAGGGACACCCGTCCCCCTGGCACAAGACCAAGCTGTGTTTCGGAGGAGCTCCAGCGCAGGAGCCACAGCTGCTTCAAGCCGGCGGCCCTCACTGGGAGTGGGCAAAGATTTACAGCTACAAACAGATGGCCTCTCGCACACCCCGCTGGCCTCCCGACGTGTTATTTTCATCTCTTTTTTTTTAAAAAAAAAAAACAACCAAGCAACCCAGATTAGCTCAGCAATATGGTTTCTGCTACCCCAAAACCACCGGGGCGGTACGTGGCGGTGTGCAGGCGGGAAAGCCAAGGCCCAGCAGCAGGCTGGGATGGTTTGAAACGGGCTTTTTCCACAGAAAAAACGCAACTGGGACCGCAGCCTGCCTGGCTGAGGCGCCAGGACCAGAGCAGCCCAGGCTGAATCCCTCTGCCCGGCCCCGCCGTCTCCTCAGGGCTCTCCCGCCCGCCGCTCGAAGCCCCCTCGCACCTCCTCGCTGAGGGGAGCATGGGTGCGACCTCCCCAAGATGGCGGCCGGCACCCCCTCGCCCCCTCCGCGCCCCCACTCCCCCGCACGGGGGGTAAAGGCGCCGCGACCTCCCCAACATGGCGCCGGTAGCCGC
>VYZV01045396.1:298-36109 GCA_013401275.1 Pandion haliaetus
AATAATAAACTATAAAGCAGTCAAATAAGAAAATGGGTTTAATTCCTTTTCCATGAAGATCTTGACACAAAGTATGTCACATTTAATTTTATCATTTGCATACTGTTTGCTGTATTGACATATGAGAAAATTTAAGTTATACAAGATACAGCAATGTAACTTCTAAAAGCTGCTCAACTCCATTCAGGAATGAAGCACACAATCTTTGATGAAGTGGAAAGTCTTAGAGAGCTCTTAGACAATGTAAATGTACATATCATGGCTTTTTAAAATCAGTGGTCAACTTTTAAAGTTTAAAACTGCATTTAAAATTTTCAAATAAATCTGAGATTGCATGACATACTTTCTAGTATTAAAAAATAAAAATTTTTTATCAGCAATAATTTGCGTACATGAACAGTCATTTAGAAAGCAAAGGGAGCATCGCCTAAATAGGACAAGTAAACTCCTGTATTCTTTTTTTCTTTTTATAGTTTATTATTTGTTATTGGTGGTATTGATGACCCTTCATTCAAAAGCCAAAAATGTCATCTACTCTTATCTCACAAGCTGACACTGATAGACTTTAGACTAAAGACTGTTTGAATTCTGGCTTTAATAGCCATTGGAATTCAATAGTTACTCTTTTTTCTTTTTTCTTTCTTCTTTTTCTTTGTCTTTTTTTTTTCCTTTTCTTTTCCCTTTTCTTCTCCTTTTTCTTTCCCTTTTTCTTTTCCATTTTCTTTCCTTTTTTTTCCTTTTTCTTTTCCATTTTATTTTTATTTTTACTTTTTATTATTTTTTTTCCTTTTTTCCTTCTTTTTTCCTTCTTTTTTCCTTCTTTTTTCCTTCTTTTTTCCTTCTTTTTTCCTTCTTTTTTCCTTCTTTTTTCCTTCTTTTTTCCTTCTTTTTTCCTTCTTTTTTCCTTCTTTTTTCCTTCTTTTTTCCTTCTTTTTTCCTTCTTTTTTCCTTCTTTTTTCCTTCTTTTTTCCTTCTTTTTTCCTTCTTTTTTCCTTCTTTTTTCCTTCTTTTTTCCTTCTTTTTTCCTTCTTTTTTCCTTCTTTTTTCCTTCTTTTTTNAAAATATACCAAGAAATATTGAAAAGATGCAGTTGCTGTGGAGTTTAATAGGAAGCACAAGACCTCTGCCTTTTCAGAATTTTGGGGGGGTTTATGTGTAGAAAAAACTTAGACACTTTGAAAAACCTGGAAAATAGGTCCAAAAGTATAAATCAAAAATTTTCATTCCATTCCAAACTATTTTGTGTGAAAAAGCTGTTTGTTTACAGGATTTCACCACACCAAACACACAAATAGTGAGAAATAGACCTATTTCTCATTAACCTGATAGAATTTGTGGATCTAGGAGATGAATCTACTTCGAATGCTGGCAGCAGTTTCTTTCAGAACATATAAAAGCAAAAAGGATACTCCTACTGTTGACTAGTATATATTTATCAAGATGATCTAATATGGTGATATATTCACTGTAATAACAACCTTAGAGGTCAGCATAAATCAGCTGATCATTTATCAAATTATGTATTTAAAAAATTTAAAAGTTTAAGTTTGAATGGAGTTGACGTTTGCAGGAAGTACCTGGGGTGGTTGTTCTAAATTTTTTCACCTGCCTTTGTTGTTTTTCTTGGTCATAGCTATTGATCACTGGGTTGAAATCCTTCTTATCTTAGGCAGTTCTAAAAATCACTCTCCTAGGGAGTGTTTTAAGTTGAAAGCAACAATTCTCATTAGAAAGTGCAGAAATTGGACACAAATACAAATATATAGATTTGCATTTCTAATACAAGAAATACAAGTTTTGGTTTCAAGCACTTGTTTAATCCTGTCTCTGACAAAAATATAGCATAATTAATGAAATTAAAATGTAGACAGCATTGTTGGAAAAAACCAAACAAAAAAACCCAACTGTTATCTGAGCAAACACAAAAATTTAACTGCAAAAGAAAGAATTCACACAGGTAAGATTTATATTACCCAGTTCTGGTTGTTAAAAGGTGTTTTGTTTGACCTGTTTATCTAGGCTTCCTCTGTAGTGAATGCAGCATTTTATTGGTCATTCCCAATAAAACTCGTCTACTTACTTCAGAAAATTTTTAAGGTAGAATTAGTTGCCATCTGAAGTTATGTGGCTCTCTCCATCAGCTATAGAGGCAATCTAAACAATTCCCCTTAAAAAGGTAGCTAAGTTATATGAAATGAACTTTTGTATAACTTTCTTGGTTTTTTGGCAATTATTTTGCCAAGAGTGATCCACAATGCACGCATGGTTCCATTTGAAGATGTGGAACAGGTTATGTGATATCAATGTTTTAAACACTGTTGCGATTGCTGCATGTTGTTGGCATAAAGAGTAATAATATGGCCAAAATAAAACCGTGGTAGTATTAGTTTTATCAGTGCCTGTACAGTTTTTAGAGTCAACTTGTGTATCTGCAAAGAACTGTTAAAATAAACTTAAGGCAGTGTAGTAGAAAACTATGCACTATTATTCCACCTCCCCCCACAAAAAAGCAGCAGACAGGCAGGCTAAAAAAAGAGTAAATTACATCAAATAACTTATAAAGGTAGAATATTGAAAAAAAAAAACCCAGGCCATTTAGATTTGAATCCTAAGGAATGGAAAAGCAAATCTAAGGAAAATTTCTAGCATGTCACTTCTGCATGGCCTGATTACATTTTTGTGTTTATAATATTAAAGTCAGATAACTGCTAAAACATAGCTCATGAAATCCCAACAGATGTGATTTAGATGCATCAGTTTTATTCATTTCAATGGAATTTGGTTTTTAGTGCTCAGCAATTTGTTTTTTGTGTTTAATGAAATCGTGGTTTTAAAGAGCAATCAGGGTAGACAAAATGTACTCAAATTTAAAGAATATAAATAAAAGACAGAATTGTAGTAATTTAGAAATGGCCTTAATAAAGATTTTTTTATTATGCAAATACTTAATTAGAAAAATCAATTCAATTTTGTTTGTAAACAAGCTAAGGATGATGGAAAAACTAATTATAATAATAGAATATCTGCAAAAATAATCTGAAAAATACACTGTTAGTATTCTGAAATCTACTATGAAGTCAGAAATAGTAACACAAGCTTTGAGATTAAACCGGACAGTAAACTAGTACGATAACATAATGCTTATTTTGCAATTCAGTTTAAAACACTTGTTCTCCAATATGCTACTTGAAAACACCTGAAGGATTTTTTTTTTTTTTTTTTTTTTAACTATAATCAGGAGGGAACAATTTAAGGAAATAATTTAAAAAATTTTGTCTGGATAGTTTGTCTGCACAAGGATAAAGAATGCTGTGATGACTTAAAAACCTTAGCTCAAAGAGAATTACTAAGTTATGGAATTTCCTCTTGAGGAAATGTTTAGGTCTCATCACTTCAATCTACAAAATTAAGACAGGTGCTATGTAAAACTTTCTAATAGTTATAAAAAAAACTAATTTCTTCTTAATAAATATTTAAACATTAACTATCATGGTTTCTTATAAGTGTTTTCAAAGATGTGTATGTAGAATTCAAAGAGAGAGGCTTCAATTTTATGTCTGTAAAAATGATAAACATACTCCCTGGCTTTAAAGCATCAGTGAAAAAAAAACTGTATTTTTTATCCAATTTTCATATTATTTGAATGGAAAACATAGCAGTACTAGTACAAAAAAGACACTACATCAGAGAATTTGGCAGCTAGAAACCTCCTATACTGTAATCACAAATTTAATAAAATCTATATATCCATAGCCATTTATCTTGCAGGGTTTTTACTGTTTTTCTCATTTTTGTTTCTTTTTTTTTTTAAATAAAGGAATTTTGTTTCACTCAGTTGAGTGAAATGTTATGGGAATTTAATGGAATAAGTATGGCTTCAGTTACTGATATTATATAGTACTAGTAAGGTATAATCATATTACTAGGTCAGTAGAAGACACTTTTTTTCCCCTTCCTCAGTGAACACTAGAAGCTAACTACTGCAATAAATCACCTTTTCTCAGCGTAGCAAAACCAATACATATGAGGTCAAATGTATCACAGCAAATGCCATAAAAAAATGGTAGCTTACTCATGAGATATGACAATTGTATATCTTACCAGCTTCAGTCTGCCTTCTTTTGCTTTTTTTTTAATAAAAAATAAGCATTTGTTTAAGATCTTGAGATGTTTTTTAATAGAAATTGTCTTTTTGTTCGTTTTCTCCTTAATATTCACCAACACTTACTATAAGTGCATTGGAACCATTTTAAACTAGCAATATGGCACATGTTGGGACACATCCAAAGGCAGAAGGCAGGTGATTTTTCTGTTTGGCATAGAAGGAGGAGGAGGCACAAATTAACCATAGCCAGTATTCACTGGGCATAAAATAAGCCCTGGTGGCCTTAGCTGCAGTGAAGGAGATCAGTTAGACAGAAAGGACAACACATTTCTGACTCAACAGTCTTTTTATTTCACCTGTTTTGTCTCTATGGCTTCAGAATGTCCTCACATAACATGAGTGGCTCTCACCTGCAATTAGGAGGACTAAAATGTAGAAGAGAATTCCAGTCACCTCACTGCAGCCATTTAGATTTAAACCAAGTTGGTTAGGGTAGGTTAGACTAGCGTCACTCTCTTGAGATACTTGTGGATTCTCTATGGGTTCCTGAGGGAACTACACATCTAGTTTACATGAGTTTAGTCCAAATTTGGCATCTAAATTTAGACAAATGTCATCTAACCTGAGCTATTTTATTCAAACAAAAGATGAAAATTTCCTTCATTTTTATAAAAGTAGGAACTGAGGATTCAAGGATATCATCAAATATAAAAGTATTCTGCTATTAGTATATAGTTCTATGTGATTAAATATTCAAGTAGAAAAATGTGAATATTTTCTTGTTGTGTTTGATTTTAGTCAAGATGGATTAGTTATTTTCTTATAGAAGGGCTTTCAAAAGGCTTGATAATTTTGTATGGGTTTTTTAAATGTAGCCCTTACATTTGATTTACTGAAAACAGTTTATTTTTGCAGATTGTATCCTCCTTTTATATTTTCAGTTCACATACAACAGGAATGTGAGTATTTCAAGCAGACCTTGTTCAAACACCCTGTCCTGGGTTCAGCTGGGATAGAGTTAATTTTCACAGAAGCCGGATAGGGGGCACAGCCGGCACACCTGACCTGAGCTAGCCAAGGAGCTATTCCATACCATGTGACGTCACGCTCAGTATATAAATGGGGAGCGGGCTGGGGGGGATTGCTGTCTTGGCAGGAGAAGTGGCAGAGTGTTGGGTGGTGAGCAGTTGCACTGTGCATCACTTGTTTTTGTATGTTCTTTTATTAGTACCGTTGTTGTTGTAAGTTCTCTCCTTGTGTTGTCCCAGTAAACTGTCCTTATTTCAACCCACGAGGCTTCAGGTTTTTGGGTTGGGTTTTTTTTTTTTTTTTCCTTTTTCTCCTTCCCAATTCCCCTCCCCATCCCACAGGAGGGGGCGGGAGGAGTGAGCGAGCGGCTTCGTGGTGCTTTGTTACCAGCTGGGCTGACCCGAAACCACGACAGTCCTTTTTGGTGCCCAACGTGGGGCACGAAAGAGGTTGAGATTAAAACAGTCTTTTTTGGCGAGGCAGGCAGGAGACAGAGGCATAATTTGAGATACAAGGATAATAATTGGGAGAGGTAACATCCTTTCTTGGTGAAGGACTGTCTCTGGTGGGAGGGACCCCACAGTGGAGCAGGGGATGAGTGAGGAATCTTCCCCCTGAGGAAAGGAGCAGCAGAGACGATGTGTGGCGAGCTGACTCAACCCCCATCCCCTGTTCCCCTGTGCCGCCGGGGGAAAGAGGTCGAAAGCACCGGGAATGGAGCTGAGCCAGGAAGGTGGGAGGGGTGGGAGGAGGTGTTCTGATGTTTGGTTTCCCCTCCTAATACCCTTGGTTTTGATTTGATTTGTAGCAATTTCAATTGATTTTTTTTCTTCCCCAAGTTGAGCCTGTCTTTTGCCCGTGACCATAAGTGGGGAGTGATCCCTCCCAGTCCTTGTCTCGACCTTTGTATTTTCTCCTCATCCCAACGTGGCCAGGCGCAGGGGTGGGGGGTGAGTGAGCGGCTTTGTGGTGCTTTGTTACCGGCTGGGCTGAAATCGAAACCACGACACACCCTTATTTTGCATATGTGGTCTGCAGGTGTAAGGCATTTAAACATTGTCTCTGTAGCTAATTAGCTAATAGTTCCTTCTGCAGCAAAATGTATGTAAGTGCACTATATGAAACAGTAAGTTACATAGTTTGGAGAGCCAGCATTAAATTCTTTTTTTAAAAAACATAAAAACATGCACACAAAAAGACAATCCACTAATCACACTGAAAGATACTGCCTCTTTCTGCAAAGAAAGCCCTGTTTCATTTCACTGTGATAGATGCAATGACCTCTATGAGCCAGGTTAATTTCATGCAAAAAATTCATAGTCATCATAGAGCCATCAGTGTTCAAATATGCAATTGGTGGTTAGTAATTTAATGTACCTGTTGTAAAACTGAACCTAAAATATGAATTCAAATCTTAGAGAAACATGTCATCTCTAAAAACAAAGATCAGCTCATATCTAAGACCTCCTTAAGCACTAAGTCTTGTTTTCTGGTGGGGGGTATGCTTTTGAATAGAAAAACGTGTGACCATGGGGTACAATATATTATCAAAGTAGTTCTCCCTACCATTACCCCATGTTCTATCATGTTCTATACACATAATTTTTTTTTGTGAACAAGATTTCTGCATATGTGCCTGTGCTTTATTCTTGTTGAGGAATTTACCTCTAAGAAGTTTTATCCTCCTGATTATGTTCCTAGTTGATGATAACACATCTTGTTAAATAATATGCTGAATAAATGCCAGTGTTTGGAGAGTGCACTCTGCAGTAGAAAGTACAAAACATGCCTGAGGTTTATTTCTGAGAAATAAAATATAAAATCATGTGATCATAAAAAGCATGTGTGTAGCATGCAGTATCTAGTAACAATAACTGTTCCTGACTGTTTCAAGATCTTTCAGTATTTTTACTTTTGTTTTTCACTGATATTTGTATAGAAGAAAGCTTTCTTTAAGTGTACGAATAAATACAGAAAACCAGTTTTGGTCTGACAGACAAGAATTTGACTGATCAGACAATTAAATTGTCACCAAACTTTTTTTTTCAGTGCTTGCTGGTAAAGTAATAGCTAAAATAGAACTTCATTTGGACACTGTAGGGTGGATGGGAATGAGGACAAGAGAAACCACAAGAAAGTGGTACCCTTGGGAAAGAGGCATGTTGCTGGGTATTGATCACATTGGTGTGTTCTGCCATTAAATATCCCTCAGGAAGTAAACCTGAATGCAGTAATTGAGTCCAAATGGCTTCTATTCATGCAAACCATAAAGACTAATAACTCATCTGTGAAGAGAATCCCATATTAAGTCACAGCCCTGGTTTGCCTCCAAATAGAGAAAAGGTAGTCATGTGATGTCTCAAACTAAAAAGTCAGCAACATGAGTACAGCTTACTGTTCCATATGTCATTAATATTGAGCATTCATGACATCTGCAGGCCATTCTGGAGCTAGAAAGTCATTAAACATGGGTTAGAAAGAAACCTGCACAAAATTCAGGTTGTGTTGGTTAGAAAAGCAAATATCTTGAAGATGGCCATGGTATTATTCAAATGAAGGATGTTTGTTTAAAGGGTTTCCATGTGAACCATAACTTTGAGAAAATCAGAATTGCCAGTTTTTTCTATATACTTCAGCCCTGCATCCAACTTCCATACATTTCAGTTATTGTAAATAGTATTTTCCTTATATGCCTACAATGGATCATGCACCTACAGTATTTGACTAGGACTTGGTTAACACTGTCCATTTGGATGCAATTTTTTAGCAGTTCACCTGAACCTTGCACTAATAACTTCATCTCTAGGAAGCTGTAACAACTGAACACTGACACTTTATTGATTTTTATATGATTGGGGAATAAGAAGCATTTTGTGCTTTTATCTTTGAAAACAGCAAAATTGCATGTAATTTGGAGCATTTAAGTGTTGCAAAAAGTTAGAGGAAACCTATGGGTATTCAGAGCCTTCAAATTAAAAACATATGATACAATTAAAATATATTTGAAACATAGCATTGTTTCAAAGAATGCCTTATTTTCTTGTCCTGGCTTTGGCTTGGATAAAGTTAATGTTCTTTCTAGTTACTGGTATAGTGTATTGTTTCGGATTTAGGATGAGAATAATGTTGATAACACACTGATGTTTTCAGTTGTTGCCAAGTAATGTTTAGTCTAAAGTCAAGGATTTTTCAGCTTCTCATGCCCAGCCAGCAAGAAGGCTGGAGGGGCACAAGGAGTTGGGAGGGGACACAGCCAGGGCAGCTGTCCCAAAGTGGCCAACACGGTATTCCATACCATATGACGTCACATCTAGTATGCAAACTGGGGGGCTTGGCCTGGGGGGGATCGCTGCTCAGAAGCTAACTGGGCATCGGTCAGCGAGTCATGAGCAATTGCATTGTGCATCACTTGTTTTTTATATTCCAATTCTTTTACTATTATTATTGTCATAATTTTATTATTGTTATTATTATCATTATGGTTTTCTTCCTTTCTGCTCTATTAAATTGTTCTTTTCTCAGCCCACGAGTTTTGCTTTTTTTTCTCAATTCTTTCCGCCATGACACTGGGTGGGAGGGAGGGAGGGAGCAGCTGTGTGGTGCTTAGTTGCTGGCTGGGGTTAAACTACACCACCTATGATTTGCAAATCTGACTGGCTTAGCTCATGTTCTTTCAGCCTAGTTACTGCTAAGGAAAATGTCAAGCAGTATGACACATTCATTTTTCTCATGATGCTTGATACTTAAAAATGTTACTCAGAAGGCTGGAATTCTGAGGAGAGATCATTTGTAAGAGTCAATACTGATATCTTTATATTTAACATTAATGTCTTTGTACTTTCAAGTTCTTTCTGATTGAAAACCCTTAAATGCCATTTGTTTTATTTTCCTAAAATATCAGATTGGAAAAGATGGCACCCAATTCATGAAGAGCTGCTTGGTGGTTCTCACTGAATTTATATTTATTATTATTTTGTACTCAAACCCTATTAATATAATGTATAAAAGCAAGAAAAATAGTTACATTATTTTACCTTTAAAAAGAACATAAGTCAGGACGTTTTCAAAAGTAAGCTGGATCACTATGAACATTCATATAGCTTTTTCTTTCATATACTGAAATAGTTTATTTTTTGAGAGGTATGTTCAGCATAGTATGTGTAATTGTAACAAGATAACTTGAAAACATTAACTTACACTTTTGCTTGGGAGGGGTTTTTTTGTGGGAGACAGGGAGATAGCAAACTGAATCTCTATTTTTCAAATATTGCTGTTACAAAATGTAATGTTTCATAAATTACAAAATTTTGTAGATTATGAGATGATCTTTTTGATAGCACTCATTCAAATGTATACCAGACCGGAGCTGGAAATTTATTTCCAGTTTTTTATTATTTAAGACCACTTGTCTATTTGAATGTGGATCATTACAATTTTTTTGTGGCTTTCAGTGTGTTCCAGATTATTATAAGCACTGAATTAGTGTCATCAAAATAAGAAAATTAAAGGAAGTAACCTGTGGTTGCCATTTGTTCACTGAATGATCAATACACTCTTCAGCAGTCTCATGCCTTTTGAGAAGAACATCTTGGGGAAAAATCTATTCATTTGGGACAAACTGTAGTGATGTTTCCATTCAATCCCTTGCAAGTTCCATCTTCTGTAGTTTATTTTGTTTACATATTTTGTTTGACTGAATGACAGCTGAAGAACTTATCTTTCAAATAATCAATGGCTTCATTAATCACCCACTAGTATTCCCTGATGCTTTGAGATTTAAATAGTTTTCAGGAACAAAAATCATTAAATCTTCATGTTAAACTGCTTTGGCTCATTTTTTACTGGGAAGAAATGGTGTCAGAAATTTTGGCATCTTACATAGGGTTTCTCAGGATGTCTGGTAAATCAATCTCTGAAAGAAGTTTTCATTTTGCAAAATTAATTGCTGTTATTTAACTCATTTTACACATAATTTGCAAAAACTTGACGTGGCAATAGTGTAATGGAATTCCAGCTCTCAAAGTTGAGTATCTAAGCTATATCTGTATGAAAAAAAAATTAAACAGTGCATTGCAATGCAGTTGTCTATATGGTTAAATTGATAGGATGGTCCTTGGCACGGTTTTGTTCTGGACCAGCTAGCGCTCTTCTAAACAGCTCATTTGCTTTGGAATTTAGAACAATCCAGGGACTGTTCCAAAAAGTCAGTCTGGATATAAGTTTCTAATCTGGAGAATAAGAAAAGTCAGCATTACAGACATGACCCTCCTGTGCTGGTTCCTCTCAAGTGCCACAGAATGCTCCTTAGCGCATTTAGTTTAGTAGTACAGCTGTAGTTCTAGTGTGATGTAGGAATGTAGATTCCCACCTCAGTCAGTGGAGAGGGACTAAGTGTCATCAATCCTACTACCCACCCCATCTCCAAGACCTATCTTTACATAGAAAAAAACACCCTCTGAAAAAAATCTGTTTCTCTTCATTAGAAGGAACTAAGATAACTAGACAACTAGATTTGAAAAAAAATGCCTAGCTTGCAGATGGCTAGAGTTTGCTAACTATATCCTTACTGGTCCTACAAAAATTGAAATGGAAGTTTAGGAGGATTAGTCACAGGAAGAGCTATCTGTGTTCCTACATTAAAGATAATTTTAAAGATCCTTTTGGGTTCAGTTACTACATTGCTTCTAATGAATTACTTCATTACTTTGTCTTTCAGTTCAGATAGTTTACCTATCTTCAAAATGGTTCCAATGCTTGCCAATTTCTAGTCACATTTTGTAATTAACGTTGTGAATGCCTGGTAGATCTTAGGCACTATTGTTAGATTAAAACAAAAAAAAAAGTGTTTTTCTAAAATCTGTTGTGCTATGAAAATGTGAAACCTGAGGCATAACGAAACCTTCAAAATTAAGTAATATCACTGATGTAAAATGGTCATTCCTTTTTCTATATTAACTAAGCCCTTATCAATTCAACAGAGGAAATTACTTCTAGTGATTTAGTTGCACTAAATAGGAATATTGGCTGAAAAAATAATATCTATTTAGAGTACCAGCAAAATACTCTGTGTTTATATAATAAATGACTAATAAAGAACTGAAAATGGCCATCGCAGCTGTAGTTCATGTTGTTGTATCCAGTAGTGTAGTGGTTTAACCAGGACAAGTAGGAATGAGCATTTCAATCCAATTGATCTCTGAGGTTGATGTCCAATGTAGACCTTGGAATGAAGGAGTATATATCAGGGAGAAGAATGAGTATGAAATTACTGTGCTGGGGAAGTTTGAAGCAGTTATTCTGGAAAATCCCATAGAGATTTGACATATTGTACACGTCAGTGTGGCAGATCAGCAGAAGCACTGGGAGAGGGAACTATTTTATGAGCTGTAAAAAATCTTAACTAAAAGAAATTTGAGAAAAGTAGGAAAAAGTGATGACAGAATACCTGGGGCATTGGTCCTCTACTTTGCATTGCAACACTGTGTAGAAACCTAAAGAAATGAGAAGCGAAAACACTGAACACTTCTTTATTCTCCTTTTCTCAGAGGGTTCCCAGGCATCCCCTGATATCCTGGACCTTTTACTGAAAAAGCCCAGAAACTCCCAAAGCACAACCCAGAGACCACAGCACAAACTGCCACATCTGTTGGCTGCACTCAGGCCTAGCTCTTATGAAGGTCTCTCCCAAGCACCACCTAAAAGGGTGCTCGACCCTCCCTAACCAGGGGCCACCTGCAACAAAAGCTCCAGGCACCCTGGATCAAAGGCACCCAGTCATGATCCTTAGAAGATGTCAGAGCTTCCTCAGGCCCACACCCCTGTGGCTCCCTCATGAAGGAACCTTGTGAAGTGCAACAAGGGGAATTGCAAAGTCCTGCACCTGAGGAGGAACAACCCCATGCAACAATATATGCTGGCAGCAACACAGCTGAAGGCAGCTTGGCAGAAAAGGCCTTGGAGGTCCTGGCTGACAACAGGTTGAACACGAGCCAGCAATGTGTCTCTGTGGCAAAGAAGGTGAATGGTATCCTGCATTAGACAAAGTATTGCCAACAGGTTGAGGGAGGTGATCCTTCCCCTCTGCTCAGCACTGCTGAGGCCACAACTGGAGCACTGTGTCCAGTTCTGAGCTCCTCAGTACAGGAAAGACATGGAGAGAGTCCAATGAAGGGCGTCTAAGATGTTGAAGGGACTAGAGCATCTCTCCTATGAGGAAAGGCTGAGAGATCTGGGACTATTTAGCCTAGAAAAGAGAACGCTCAGGGGCAATCTTTTTAAGATCTATAAATACCAGAAGGGAGGGTGCAAAGAAGACACAGCCAGGCTCTTTTCAGTGGTGCCCGGTGACAGGACAGGAGGCAATGGGCACAAACTGAAACACAGAATGTTCCATCAGAGCATCAGAAAACAATTCTTTACTGTCAGGGTGACTGAGCACTGGAACAGGTTGCCCAGAGACATTGTGGAGTCTCCATCCTTGGTGATACTCAAGAGCCATCTAGATGGTCCTGGGCGACTGGCTTTGGGTGTTCTTGCTTGAGTGGAGGGAGGAACAAGACGACCTCCAAGGGTCCCTTCCAACCTCAACTATTCTTTGATTCTGTGATTCTGCCCTCCCTGCTCCCCTGTTTAGATGTAGCATGATGGCAAACCTGCTGTGCTAAGCAGAAAGATCCCCTGTGATCAACAGCACAAATATAGCCCATCCAGAAAGTTTGTCTAAATTCCTCTAGTCTGCATGGTTCCAGAATGGATATTAATCTAACAAATGTATCCAGATTGTAGAATTCTGGTCAATGGTTTTCTACACTATTTACTTAAACTGCATGCCTGTAGGTATTCCGTATACAAACACACTCTATAAACAAATATAGATACCTATATCTGCATGGGTTGTCTATGTACCAGTATGATAATTACTTAATGTTGAACCGTGCATATCACAAGATTCTTAAGATTCTTCTTTGAGCACATCTCCTTGCCAGATCTTATTTACACCGTTGGAGAGCTTCTAAAAATTTCACAATTTGTATTTAAATAAAGGATTTTAATAATTTCTCCTAATTCTAGCCATATAAAATAGATTAGGATTTTTTAGTAGTCAGTATAAAGAAATACACATCTAGAGAATGACTGATCTAATTCTAAGGGGAACATAATAAATTATTCTCTAGAGATGCATCTGTCATTCTGTCAATTACAGCAGAATGGGCATAGGTGGCTGCCTCACTTTTGACATTCAGTTCTTAGATTTTACATGATCACAGTAAAGTGAGATAAATTCTAGCTCAGTTATCCACATATATGTGATGGAAGTGCTGAAAACTAAAGAAAAGCTGAAATAGCACTTTGATCAGAGTATAAGGAAAATTTATTTTGTTGAGGTATTGTATTCAACAAGTATTGTCCTTGTCAGTCAGGAGTTTCATTGTTCTGATCAATTTAATAAAATAGTTCTAAGGTGTCAGATGTTGCTCTCTTTGCAGAAACAGAAATAATGGCTAGGCTGCAAACTTTATATGGCTTTGGAATATTGTTTAGGGCAATCCATTGGAAACACTAACTGTGTAGTTGGCACTTCCCAAACAAGACACGGTATGTAAATATTTACACATAGTTGTTGGCTTATACACTTTTCTGGGACATCTTTGCTCTACTCCTGGACTGAAACTTGACAAAGAAAAGTCTAAATAAAAAATGACATTCTTATCTTTATGGTTTATTTTTCTTGTAGAAGAAGGTTGCAGTAACAGCACCCAAAAGGCATGGATATTATTTTTGCAATCTAAAAGTAGGTGACATTTGGAATATCTGGGTCAAACCCTTTAATTTTTGTGGGTTTTTTCTTCTATTCTACTGCTTCCTTCATGTTTCACATAAACGTGGTTTCTAATAGAGAAGAAAACTGGGCTTTCTTATGACAGGCTATGTATAACCTCCATGATACCATAGGTCCTTTTTTCATTTGTCATCCTTTGTAGAGTTTGTGGACTTCCATCATGGTGCAGAAAAAGAACTAAAAAAAAAAAAAAAAAGAAAAAAAATCACAAAGGAATTACTACTTTGGCATAAAACATGAGAAAACAGAATGTAGTCCCCAGAGTGTTTAAGATTCTTCAGCTTTGTTGGCTATAAACTCAGCATACCAGCAGCATGGTCCTTGTCAGGTCTTGTGGGACATCATAAGAAAGGGAAGTTTTAAGAAGGGTTTGGAAGAGGACTATGAGGATGCACTTGTAGATAGCCTTGAGACATCATGCAAGAAAGGAAATCCCTCAGAAAACTAATGAGTAAGAGATGTTTTATATGTCAACCAGAGGCATAAACTGATCTGTATATGGTAAAATGGAGATAACCTGTGAAGGATTTCAATAATCAAAATGCTTATGTTTGCTGTAATAGGGAACCAGAAGAGGTACACAAAGAGACCATCCAAACATCAAGGGAGCTGCTATGTTCAGCAGTATTCTGCAGAGTCATGTATTGACAGGACCACATATACTTAAGACCGCAAAAAAAGCAGCTGTATTAAGCATGGAGTAAAATGGCAACATCAGGTTCAGAGTTTTGGCTGCATCTATAGATAGAAAAGGCTATATCTTCTAGACATTTTGCAGAAACCTAGGTATAGCCTTGACCTTGAACATCAACCTGCAGCCCTCACTAAAATTACTATCACTATTGCTAAAGTAGCCATGTGAATGGTAGTAAAATATAGCACTCTTCAGTAGATACAGGGGTTCTGATAGACACTGGAACTTTGTCTTTTTCATATGACTCGAATGTAAATCTACTTGCAGCAAAAACTGGTGATACTGTCTGGCCTTTAGTTCATCTACCTTTGTGAACACAGAGCAATTCTATGAAGCCATGAACTTTTTCCTGTGTTTCTTGCCAACCTAAATTCATATGGAATAAGAAGTAACCATACAGTTTTTAAGTTGAAAGTCAAAGCAGCTTGTTTCCCAACACCATTTAAAAGTCCGTCTTCCAAGAATTAGATCTTCCTGACTTTTTTCCCAATATCATATTCCTTATGTCTTCCTGATTTTTTTAGCCTTTCCTTCATGCTTTTTCCTATTCATCTCTGGCCTTTTCTCCTTCTCTTTCCTTCTTTCCTTTGTAGGGCTCCCATGCAGTCATACCGAACCAATTTGTAATGCTTGTATCAGCACAATCTCCATATACATTTCTGTCTGTTTGCTTAATTGACCTTTTTTCCAATCCTTTCTCATTCATATTTCATTTACTTATTCTGGTCCTTCCTCTTAGGATACATTTTGTACTGTTGTGCCTTACAAGCAACAGATACCGTAAGTATCTATGTAAACGTCTATGAAAGCACAAATATTTTGCTGCAACACTAAGTGTGAAACCACCTTGCTGCATTTAAAAATGATGTTGCAGAATGAAACTGGTAATCAGCTTTATTCCAAATTAATCAGAGACCTGTATCTCTCTGTACCCTTTTCCATCCATTTAAAAGACAGCTGCATACTTCACTGGTGTGTGTGCTGGGAAGAACTGAGATGAATCACTATCTTTTTATGAAAGTGTTGTATGTTAACCTTTATTTTTAGATACATAAAAGACTTATGACACTTACTTCTTTAGGAAAATAAATAAAATAAATTCGTTACAGTTTTAGTTTGTATAAATTAATAAATTTTATCATCTGAGATTAAAAATAGCTTTAGTATAAAAATAAATATTGGAGTCTTGATAAAAGAAATTGGGTTTTAGAAGAAGGAGGCAGGGCTTTCATGAGCAAGGAATGAGAAATGTTTCTAAGCATAGGAAGAGACATGGAAAAAATAGCAATGTGAAAAGCTCAAAAGGCAGAAGATCAGAGAGGCAAGAAAAGAGCAAGTGGATGGGGGGAAAGAAGGGGGAAAAAAGATCAGAAGCAGGAAATGTGAACAGCAATTTCTAGTAAAAGGAAATCAAGTAAAGCCTAGCTAATGAATGTAAGACAGGGAAGAAATCATTGTACAGTGATTTTGGCAATGCAGTGACATAGTTAGGAGCATATAGACAAAAAGGGCGTAGTCAGTTTAATATAGGCAGCAGAGGATTTACCTAAATTTCCCTGTGTATCCTGGATCACCAAGAAAGAGACTTTTCCCATATTGTTACTTACTCTACATGTCTATGAGACCAACTATGGAGCTTATTCCATCAGTATTTCAAGTGCTGTCATATTATTTTCAGATATGTCATATTATCTCTAGATACATCAGTACATATAACTACAAATTCACAGTTTATGGTTATTTAATAAAGGAGTTATAACCATAGAATTTTTAAATGCTGCATTTTTGTATCATTCACATGTAAAAATATGTAATTGTCCCTTATGCTAATGTACATTTCTAGTGCTAATGCAGAACATTTACAGCCACGAAAGCCTTGATGTATGTTACATAGACATACTGACACATCCAGAAGACCAAGTAGTGACTTTCAGAGTTAAAATCCAAGTCAAACCCAGTGTGAAATGACACCTAAGGTATTCTAAAAAGGATATCCAGTGAAATTCCCCAATGCATGTACAAATAGATAACCTTATGCAAAAATGTGAAAGCATAAATGGATTCTGGATTCACTTTGTTGAGATTTGAGGTATATAATCTGACATAAAAAGTGGTTGTGCCTGAATGGAATTCATTTAATTTCATTTGATTTTCATGCTTTGGTGAAAATGTTGTAAAAAATGTGTGTTCACAAACTGGACTTGTACATTT
The DNA here is from genome assembly GCA_013401275.1 of Pandion haliaetus. Taxonomy (NCBI): domain Eukaryota; kingdom Metazoa; phylum Chordata; class Aves; order Accipitriformes; family Pandionidae; genus Pandion; species Pandion haliaetus. The sequence continues at coordinate 17,177 of VYZV01045396.1, forward strand.
ACCCTTACTCTCCTGATATTTTTCTGCAATGATTTTGTTGTTTATAGGAAATAGGATTTGGGCTTAGGTCAGTAAACACAGCATTTTTTTTTTATTTTTCCAAGTATAGCTAATTCATTTCCAGACTGCAAAAAACTGAAGGGACTGACAGATCTGAAACATATCTTTATCCCTCATGGTCTGTAACTGCTTCTTTTGCCACTGCTTGTAATTCCCAGAAGTGTCAAAAATTCTTTCAAAGGGTAGCAAAATGTCAGAAAAACTGTTACTAGGCAGATGCATCTCACTTATTTCAGGGTGGGACACTGCAAAGTGTCTGTAATCAGTGACAGCAGGAGTAAACAGCTATTGAAACAAGTAATTATGGTCAGTTCTTATGCTCCTGCCCAGCTGAAAATCTGCAGATGCCAGTCCAGTGGGTACCATGGAAGAATATGTATCAAAAGAAAATGCACTCTCAAAAAGTTGGAAAAATCCAGATATATGTATCATTGTATAACAGAATTGTCAGTATGCTATTCAATATTCATCATTATACATCTGATTATCTGTGGTCTATGCTCAACTGTATCCAATTACAAGGTATGTCACTCATCCCACACAAATCTGATGCTCTCGGTATTTATTACTGTAAAATACTGACACCAAAAATGCAGTATCAAAAAACTAAGGCTGTGGGAAAATTAATGGTAAAGAACTGAATCGTGTTTTGAGCTTTCAGTTGTGAAATGCTATGTACTTTATTTTAGAAAGAATCTATCATCTTTCTACCATCCCAGAGATATTTGAACAGAAGCAATTCTGTACATAATATTAAGCTTCAAGCCTACATTTACTGTTATTTAGAAAGAGTCCCTAGCACTGCTACTTTCAAAGTGTAATTTTTGAAAGATGTGGTTCTAGACCGGGCACTCCTGTGAACAAACAACTTGTGTCCTGAAGGAGCGATGAATCTGGTGGTTTCATTGGGGAAACCGCTGTGGTAACGTGAGACTTGTCATCTCTCTGAGAAACAGATGACAAGGTAGACAGAGTGGCTCACTGGCGAACTAGCCCTTATGATTAGAGAGTGCTTATGTGACCCTTGTCTTCTCCTGTGGAGCAGTCTCAGGACTTTGATCGTTCCCTTCTCCAAGACTAATGTTTGTGCAAGGGGTCACAAACCTGCCTGTTCATCTCAAGATGTGACTGCTGCATATAAGGTTAGGCAGAGTTAAGAAGGGTGGTCGAGCCTCAGCGTCTGCAGTAGGTCAAGATTGCAGCGCTGCTGCCACTGGAACTGCTGTGTCGTTACTCGGTCTCTGAAAAGGGCTGTGTCAAAGGGGAGCTGGGAACTTTCACTGGAATCACAGCAACATTGCACAGAGAAATCTACAAGATAAAATAGCAGGATCCCTGTCTGAATGTTTGGGCTTATCTCTGGTTAACAAGGCTGACAAAACTGGAATTTGGTTTCCTGTTGGAAACATGAGTAAAAGCTACTGCCTCATTGAGCTTTCTCTGCCTGCAGAGAAATGAGAATTTATTTCTTCTAAATTCCAGTCTGGCTACTGCCACTCATGCCTTCATCATTCTGACACTGCCTTTCTACAGTGCATTTCATCTGGGACAACATTGCTTTATTTAATCAGGAGATTCAGTGAACTGCAGTGAAGGCACTTAACAGTCACTTAACATGCTGAATCTTTCCACTGTTAACTTTAAGCTCACTTTCTTTATAATCCATGTCCTAAAACTATTCAGGAGGTTTAAAAGCTCAGGTATTAATAGTAGGAGTTTGAAATATTAATTGCAGATAGTATTTTAACATCAGAAATATAGATATGCTTGCTTGAGTTTCAAAGGCATTAAGTAAAAAATTCTTAGTCACAGACCATATATGATTCAATATTGTCACTAAATAATTTTGAAGCAATAATCAACATTTTACTATATATGTGTGAAATCTAACTTGCAGATTTACAATGTTTATTGTGCTTTATGCTTACGTGAAACAGCCTTCTATCTTACTGATGGATGGATGTAGAGTAAACAATGTCACCTTCATATTTCCTTGTTGATGTGCTGTATAAACAGCTTGGCTTTTCTAAAATATATATGGCTTTATTCCTAAACAGAATTTCATCAACTGTTCACTACTGAGCATTGTATTTTAAAAAATATATATTTCAGTGCACTGCTTATTTCATATGATTTTGGGAGTATTTTTTAAGTGTTAGCTTTCCTCATAATATTTTAATGTCCAAATTTAGGTTTAATAATTTCTACAGTACAGGGAAAAAAAAAACCCAGACAATATTGTGTTTTGTTAACTGCATAAATAGAAAATTTAACACATTAACCCCTGATAAATATAAATTTAAAGGAACAAAGCCTACTTGATCATGAAGAATGCTTTCTGTTAGAGTGGGTTACTCTTTTTCTTTTTTTTTTGGAAGGTACTGGATTAAAAGGAAATATCTGACATCTTTATTTATACACAGAAAAATAGGAAAGGACAGCAGAGTCTTCTTCTCAGCATACAAGTGGTATTTCTTTCCTACTGTAAGCACAGAAATTTTCAGCCAGCTTTTAAAGCTCTCAACAATTCTGATTAGGGGATGGTACTTTTAATACGGTAGTACTCTGATATGGGTACATTCTGTTTATGTACATTAAAAGATGAGCACTTTACACAAATACTCCCTATTCACCTCTTCTTCCAGGAATAAACTATACCAAGAACAAGTTAACACCTTTTATACCAACATAAACACACCTCCATTAAGATTTAGCTCTTGTTTGTAGAGTGCCATTCATTCCTCACGCTATTATAAATGTATAGTTGATACCTCTGTTAGTATGCTTATTTCTGTAATGTAAAATGTTGATGGTCATATGGAACTTGAAACTCCATATATTTAGCTATATTTTTTGATCCTTTGGACTTCAGTCACTGTAAATTAGGACATCACAAAATAGCATAATTTTTGTATTGCTCTTTATTTATAGGTTATTCATCATTACTAATTATAGCATAAGTGGCTTATTTTCACTACTAAATAAACTCATGTTTTTCAGAGGCCAATGCCAATTTTAGCCATGTTTAACTAAGCTGCATAAAGCAACTATTTGAGTGAAAGTCAAAGACCAAGAGGTGACTCCATTGTCATCTCTAGAATTCAGACACTGTCCAAATATTTGATATCCAGCAGAAAAATAGAGCCCTCTGTGTGATCACTGCTTTCCCGTGGCTTGTCTTTCAACAAGCCCAGCAGATCCCAGCAAGCAAGGGCTATGATCAGATTGTCGAAGATCACTTAAAAGAATGCATTGTCCTGCTATCATCACAGAATGGTCCATTGCTTCTGAAGTGACTAACCAGCCAAGGCAATTTCTTCAGATTGGTTTTATCTCCATCTTCTTTTCGCCATTAAAAGAAACATTAAAAATGGAGAAATGCTAGTTTGAGCTCTATCCTGAATTTTTACCAAGTGACATGGATATAAATATTAATGTTGGCTGATAGTTCTGATACTGAATAAGCATCTCATTACAGTCAGTGGAACTAACTTTTCCTGTTCATTTGTCTGCTGGCCTTGAACATGACCTGTGTTGTATAACTGGTAGAGGGCAAACCTAATTCCAAAACTTCCTCTTCAGCAAATAGGAGGCCTCTGCATTTACTCTTTAATAGTCATCATATGTAGTGTTTCACAAGGTACAACTAGTCTCCTTGGGTACAAACAGATGGCTGAAACTTAATAAAAGTGATACTACTGGGAATACAAGAATGACTTGTACCAAAACTAACTTTACACTCTGTTATAGGCCCCAGCTGAGCAGTTACCAAAATGATGTGAACCCTCAGACTGCAGCGACATTGGCCTCTAATCCTGTAAAGAGATAATGTTATTAAACTGATTTTTTTTTTCTTTTCCACATCTGCCTACTTGAAAGTCTCCATTACTTCCTTTCACATATTTCCTGGATTAACATGAAGTGTTGTGTCATTCAATGCTGCTAGCTTCTGTGTTGCAGGGCTCTTGGGCAAGACATGCTAGAATCTTTAGTTTTGCTAAGAGACTCATCTCTTTCAAGGGAATTGTCACAGAAAATATATCTTCTAGATTTCTCCAGGCCAGTCATTAGTTTCTAGCTTTAGTTTAAGATATTCACTGTACAGTCATGAATCCCTAGTGTTTAGGGACCAGATCACTTCATCCCTTGCGCCTCCATTTAAGAACATCACCACTCCTAGAGAAATGGTTTTGGATATGAAAACTCAGCCTTTTAAAGACCGATTTTGAACATGCCCATGAATAATCTCTATCTTTCTACCTCTGTGTCGTTGCCTTGCTGACTGTCTGCAGGGCTTTGGCCAGAACTCATGCTGTCCTAACACAAAGATGCCAAAGATGAGCTTTGGCAGGCAGGATCCCATGCATTCTGGTAGGCAGACTCTGGCAGCACCCGAGAACACATTTCCAGATTCATTGTCTGCATGGACAGCAAACGGCTTTTGGATCAATAAAGGTTACATCCCAGAATGCAATGTAGGCATCAGCAGAAACTATGATGACATAACTAGGAGCAGGAAACAAAGCATTTTTCCATCATTATAAGTAATGATCAGAATTGTATCACTTTGACTACCAGTGTGGTATGGTAAAGACCCTAGGTTGAAGCCTAATCAGAAACCAAAGACAGAACAGAAAATTAAAATTCAGGCTGTCAAACTAAAGGAAAATAAGAAGAGAGCTGGCTTAGTTCTGAGACTTCAGGGTCTTTGCTGTGTATCAGCATGCAGGTACCACGGTTGCTAGCACTTTATAAAATACATTATATTATATTCAGTTTTTTAAAAAATTATGTCCAGTCAGCTAAACCATCTGTTCCTCTTGGATCTGTCTTTCAGTTGATATTTATTAAATACAAATGCACTTTCCTTTTTTTATATGCTTTTTTGCTGCTACTTGGCAACCCTTTGTTTTAGAACGGCTCCTTTGGCAGGCTTTGCTGCCAAACGGATTTCAGCTAAACTGCTCATAGCTCTTAGCAGGAGGAACTGTACTGCACACAAACCAGCAAGGCATGCTTATTAAGTGTTTGTCACAATAGGAAACACTGCCCAAACTATACTTTTCTGTTCATAGGCAATCTTGTGTGGTAATATTTGTGATGAGCTGGTGTAATTGGAATGGGTGTATTTTGAATCCAGTCCTCCAAAGAACAGCTCAGAAGTTTCATGTGAGTAGAACTACAGAAAGGAAATGTTATACCCTTAATACCATGGAGACAAAACCTTTATCACGGATGGTATAATAAAGTCAGTCCTAAAGAGCTGTTATGAATACTATCTTTGGTGAATGCTGTCTTTGGCAACAAGGTTGAATGATGCTATTATTGTTAAGACTGCATTAGTTTTCTTTATTTTCTCTAAGCTATAATATGAATGATAAAGCAAGACACTTCTTTTTTTGAATTATCATTTTTGTTCTCCCTATCTGAGTTGGCTGTATAGCTAAAAAATAAGCAAGATGTTGCTGAAATGCATGAAAAATATGATTTGTGAAGTAAATAATTAACATTTTCAGTGAAAAAAACATTGTTAATGAAAATTCAGCAAAAAGCATTTCAAGTATTATAAACTGCATAGTAACACAGAAAGGTCCTGTGGTGAAAGCAAACTAGCTTTTTATTAAGTGGACTGTTGAAAAATATATTCAATCTCCATGCCATAAGTACCTGCTGCCACCTCTAAATTCTTCATTCTGCATGTGGGCACTTCCTCCAGATTCTATATCTGTATATCTGTGCATAGCCTTTGATGAGGTATTTCTTAGAAATTCTACAATAAAAACTTTTATTTTTAAGATCATTTAAACTTATGTACAGATAAGACTTATTGTAAAAGACACTTTGGAAGGCAAAATTTTGCTTTTAATGCTGATTATTTATCCTAAGATTTGATTACAATCAAATAAGTATTATTGTAAACCTTTCCTAAAAACAAATAAAGATTCTGGAATGGAAAAAGTAATTTTACTAGAAGTGATAAAGAAATCTGGTTCAAAGAACAGACATAAATAGTAATGTGGGTTGGCTTGAGGGGAGGTTGTGCTTAAAAGAACATATTTTAGCACATGAAAAATCTTGGTAATCTCAATTATCATGAGTGTTCAACCTTTTTTTTTTTTTTTTGAGGTTATTCAGTTTACCTTTACTATACACCTAAAATTTTATTTGACCATTTAAATCAGTGACTTCTTTAAAAGTGTAATGCAATAAAATAAACTAAATAAAAAATTAAAATTGAAGCTAAACTGAAGCCCATTTGTTCTATTCACAATTTTGTTTAGTTCACGCTAGCTTTATAGGTAACAAAAAATGAACTCTAAAAGCAGTGCAAAAAAATTTAAACAGATGGGAATTGATATAAAACATGACTCCCAATGGTTTTTTTCCCGGTATATAATGGGATATTTTCTATTCTTTCTTATTTCACTAAAGAATAAGAACAAAATCCCTGTATCCAGGCAGCAACAAACTTTAGCAAATTTCTGACTTTAAACTTGTGACTCAGGTCTGCCTGTAGTTGCTTTAAAGCTTAGTTCACTGTACACTATACGATAAGCATAATAATGAAAAGTTGTCAGCCCTAAGAATACCCTGGAACAAGATTAATGTCGCATTTATAAATTGTGAAAAGTGTTTATTTCACTGAAAAGTTATACTGCCAATCCTGTACAAAAACATTTTGGCTGCCATTGCTCTATGATGTGAGATCAGAACAAAACAAATTTAAATTGTTTAAATCAATAACAGTTAGCAGACATAGATCTGCAATGATGTTTCTAAGCAGTTAGTTCCTGGGTTCGCAGTTCTGGGTTATCAAGAGCTGGAAGATGATAGATGGGTATAAATTATGCACAGCTTCTAAGCTTTCTGCCTTCCTTTTAGAGATTTTAAAAATTTACTCAGCTCTGACTCCTAGCTGCCTACAGCCTATTATTTCCTAATCCAAACCATGACTATGCAGCAGGAGAGTAGAACATGTTTAAAGCAGTTTCCTTTGATGCATGAGCAGTTTCTTCTGCCCCTGTCCATGTTGGCTGGGATTAAGGCTTCTGTAGGAACAAAAGCAGCAGCAGGTGACTCCACCGCAGAGCAGGGTCCCCTCCAAAAGCAGGGAGAGCTGAACTTCTGTACAACTTAGGTATCATTTGCCAAAAAAGACAGTTGTCATACATAAAGCTGGAGTGGTGGTAACATAATAGGTTTAAAGATTCAGACTTCTGGGTGCCTAGGCCTGTGAATTCTGCTCAGCTCCATTACGTAAACTGATGTGAGCTAGCTTGGTCCTATAGCCTGTTTTCTGTCTACATATATATATATACATACACACAGAGAGAGTATACATGTGTGTATAATCCCTATAGTGTATATAGATTGTATCTATATTTATTTGTATGTATGATATCTATACATATCTGTAAGTATTTTATATTTGTGTGTATGTATATTGATATAGCTATACAGATATATAGATTTATAGACCGATCTATACATAGATAGATAGATAAACATATAGCTAATTTGTTTTCAATTGCAGAATCTGTTTGTCTACTTTTTTATGATTTAGGTACCTGAGTGTGTCCTTTGTTTCCTTTCCCCATGGCATCCACAGTTGTGTAATTTTCTACCACCCCTTTTTATCACAACTCCTCTTCTCTTGGCTCAGCTGTTTAGGAGCTGGCGCGTACGTTGCTGGAACTCTTTTCAGCCTGGATTCAAATGGTACTGTTGGCCTCAGTGTAACAGAAACTGCAGCCAAGATAAAGTGAACAGATATGGTTAAATGATGGTATCCAGAAAAGCACTTAAATTATTATAGTTCTTTGCCTTTGATGCAAGCTGTTCACTAAGCAATGTCTTTCCTGGCCATAATCAGAACTTTAGGGAGCTGGCCAGGTAAAAACAAATGCCCATCTAAGCCATTTAAGTAGTTTTAAAGTTCATATAAATATGAAAACATACTGTAAAATGGACAAATAATCTGTGAAGGGAAATAAGAAGGGATTTTTTTTTCTATTTGGAACATTCTGGATACTATGACCCAAATCTCCTTTTCTTCATGTCTGCTATCCAGAGTCTGTTGTTGAGAAGAACTGTTCTGCGAGTTTTACAAAATCTGATGTTATTCTGGATAATATCTCTTTCATTTGACCAAATCCTCTTTCTTGAAATCCTGTGAAGAAGTACTGAGATATCACATCATAGGCACAATGATTTTTATAACCTCTACAGTATTCACTACCTTTCCCTATCCAGGAAACCATTATTACTTCACTGTTTTGCAGTCCTGCTTTCATTATATGAAGTGGAATCCACTTTCTAAAAGGTTACTGGTTGTTGCCTTAATTAACCACAAAAAAGCTATTAGTAAACCAGGATTTTTTTTCTTATTAAAGAATTATTAATCACTTACACCTTGTTTTCCCCTCTGACTGTAAAAGTCCATTTTAATTATTTCACAGAATGTGCTGTTATAAATTAAGCTGGTGCACTTCTATGTCTGTGCCTCAGATGGCTTTTCTGATTTTTAGTAGTGATGGGGGAAAAAAAAGCCCAAAAAGTGATACTGAGCTCCTTTAAGTTTTCTCTGTAGGTAAGCAGTTAGCTTTAATTGGTTGGTGGAGCCTGCTAAGGGAAAATACTAAATCAGTAAAGCTTTCACTTGAGCCATGTCCCATATTAGTCAGTGTTACACACTCCATGGGTTACAGCTATGAACTAAATAATTTCATATCTGCCACTTATCCTTCATGGACTCCCTGCCTCAGACTCTCTGTCTTTGGAGCACAGCCAGAAAAAAAAAAAAACCAAACAACTGAGCTCACAAAATTACAGAGATAGATCTAGCTGGAGTTGGGATGAAAAAAACTTTTCATCTTGGCTTTTTGGAACATAACTATTTAAGAGGTTAAATGAGTTCATAGACAGAGATCTTCCTTCACTGTAGTAAAATGATGTAAGAGAGGATTTGCTGAACTAGTAAGACAATAAACCAGTATTTTCTCACAAGTCCATTATTTTCTTGAAAAGGCGTACCAAGAAATGTAATCAGATAAATTCTTTGTAACATAGAGCATTTTATGATCTGTTCATTGAGCAAAGTTTGAGCACTAGTGGACAACATGATGTGTACTTTCCTTCCATGGTATTTCAGGATGCAAAGGGGATTTGGAGGCATGGTTCATGATTCATTTGGCCAACTGTACATCTCCACATATGACCTACACAGATGTCATGAACTGTGTTTACTGGAGAAAGACATGTAATTCTAGGGATTGATTCATCCATTCTAGGTATGATCTAAGTAAGCCAGAACAGCCCCGATGTACATGTTATACTTTTCCCTTCTAACTATATGGGGTGTGAAGGGTGACCAGCTTGAACACAGATATGTGCATTGTAGCTATCTAAAATTAAAGGATATCTAAAATTAGATTATATGAACCTCAGCTGTGAAGCCCAAAGAAAGTGGAAGTGTGTTTTAGCTTTACACATTGCATAAGTATTCTCCCAGTGCATCTCTCAGTTGATAGGTCTTGCCTTTACTGATAGCTGGTGGGGGTTTTTTCTTCTCTGACTGTTTTCTCATGTATGTTAATGGAAGTTCAGTGACATACCTGCTTGTTGAAACATTAGACCTGTAACCTCTTCCCTAAAAGTAGCCAGATAATAGGCATCTAGACAATCCTCAAAGCTGGACAACTACCTTCAAATTTCAGGACAAATTCTCCAGAGCAGACAGACATTTTTCAGCAAATTAATCCCCCAGAAGCTGGGGAAAAGGTGGCAGCAGAGATGACCATCACATTTATCAGGTCTTCTGTCAGCTGACACTGGCATGATGTCACTGAGGTTTTTTGGGAATTATTACATGGGTTTCTTTGGCTACACTAATGGAGCAGGATATTTTTTCCTGCCTTCATCTACTTCTTGTCTCCTCCTGCCCAGTTTCTCTTTCCTGCTAGCAGAGGCACTGGTGGAACTGAACCGCGTCCTTTGCTCAGCTCCTGTCTTGCTGCCCTGTCTTTTTCTGGCTTGCTAGCTAGCTTCCCGCTCATGTCTTAACCATTTCCCTATCTGGCCTATCTGCACATTATCATGAAATCACAGGACTCTAACAAGTGAAGTCTTTCCTTTTTTCTTAGTTCATAGAGGGCACAAAATAAAAGAGCATAAAAAGTGACAGGGAAAAAGGGCTGTGGTTTGATTCCAGTTTGGGAATGTCAATACAGGTCTGTGCTGGGGGCTATTTATAGTTCAGTCTTAAACAGAGATAAAGGTGTTTTACAGAAAGTGCAAAACTGCAAAAACTGTCCTGAAGAAAATTAATTGAAACATAATTTGGTGGAGGTTAGCAAGTTACTTGGTGAAGAAATAAATTCTGTGCATACATGGAGAAATTCTTCTTACCTAACTGAAATTGCCTAAAACTAGGTATCTAGCATGCCCCATTTTTTTCAGGCTCCTTTTAACACCAATGAAAAGAAACCAAGCTGTCCACAGAGGACTTCGTTCTGTTCTGATGTACGTAAGGAAAGTCATCAGGGTATTGATGAGAAAGACATAGACCTGCTCGAGAGGGTCCAGAGAAGGGCCATGAAGGTAATCAGAGAGCTGGAGCACTTCTCCTGTGAAGACAGGCTGAGAGATTTGGGGTTGTTCAGCCTGGAGAAGAGAAGGCTCTGGGGAGATCTTATAGCAGCCTTCCAGTACCTAAAGGGGCCTACAAGAAAGCCAGAGAGGGACTTTTTACAAGAGCATGTAGGGGTAGGATAAGGGGTAATGGCTTTACCCTGAAAGTGGATGCATTCAGATTAGATGTAAGGAAGAAGTTCTTCCCTGTGAGAGTGGTGAGGTACTGGAACAGGTTTCCCAGAGAGGCTGTGGATGCCCCATCGCTGGAAGTGTTCAAGGCCAGGTTGGATGGGGCTTTGAGCAAGCTGGTCTAGTGGAAGGTGTCCCTGCCCATGGCAGGGGGGTTGGAAATAGATGATCTTTTAAGTCCCTTCCAATCCAAACCGTTCTATGATTCTATGATTGCAAGAAACAAAGTAATGCAGTAGCAAAACCTAAGGTTCAAAAGCAAAATATCATCTGTGTGACATCATCCACAGACAACAAAGTGTCCATTTTCCTCTGGAATAAAAGTACACTCCCATGCCAGTCCAACAATCCCACAGTGTAGCTAGATGAGGTATTAGCATTAAAAATACTGAGTTGTAAACTATAACCCAGTCCTAAACTTCTGGTAGCTTAAATGGAGACCAAATTGAAGTCCCTATTTCAAAACCAGTCTCTCAAATAATTTTTAAGGACATCTGTCTCCATTAGCTTATAAGGTATTTATTAGTTTAAAGAACCGTCCACATCTGCTATTGTTCTAGCTCACTATCCAGTATCAAGTAAACTACCATGGTTTCACACAGATGCAAAGTGTTGCCATTTTCCAGTATGTGCATGACCTGTAAGGTTTTTGTTTAATCTCTGAAGGTTTTGCTGTTGATTACAGTGTACAGCGCTATCACCATACAGAGAAGTTCTGCAAGCATGTAAATGAAGTCATTTCTCACTTCAGTGCTCTTCTTTCCTTCCAAGTGAGTGGTTCAGAGTAAGAACTTTCAAAAAAAAAAAAAAATCACCTAGCACTGTGAAATGCAGACATGTGCTTAAATTTGTTATTTATGCCACACTATCAATCACTGATTCCTCTCTAAAATATAATTTTAATAATGTCCCTTATCTTTATATATTACCCATCTATCTTAAATATTAAATTATTATTTCATGTGAATCCTCCTATACAGTCTACACATGCAAGTGTTTGCAGGGTTGTGTTTGATTATCTCAGATCAGAGATCTATTTTCAGGTCAGATGATGGAATGTTTGTGTTTTCTTGTCTCATAGAGTCTCTCAATATTCCAGGGAGGTTACTGACAATTACCTGAGGGTTTAACTTTGTTATAGGAAAATCTCTATCAAATGGTTGGAAGTTGCATTTAAGACATCTTTGTGCAACTGTGTCAACAGGGATCCAGTAATAATAATTTGGTGACAGAAAATCTATAAAACACATTAAGCCAGTTTCAGTTCCACTTTTTTTTTTTTTTCCTTAGGTCTTGTTACATTCACAATTAGAGTCACAGAGACAAGATCAAAACTCCAGGAACAAAGCTTACCTTAAAGGCTTTACTGATAAGAACTTATAAACAAAAGGTTTAAGTTTCAGCATCCAAACTAAGCTTTACTAGTTCTGTAAACACTATTGATTTCCCTCAGATTCCTGAGAAATATTTAATCCAAACTCTTTTTGTCCTATGAAAATGAAGTGTCGGAGTTGATCCATCTTTTCACTTTACAATATTGAGGTCCATAGGTTAATACACTAAGCAAACTGCAAACTCTGGGTTTTTTATTCACTTTATAGGCTACAGGAAAGGCAGGTATTTAATTTTTTTCCATCACGTGGTCTTGCAGCAACAGTATTTTTCCTGCGTAGAATCTAAACAGGTGGTTCTGCATTGCAGCAATATTCAATATCCTGTTTAAGTTGCATTCTGTTTCTGAGATAAAAGCTTAGGTTGTGATACAAGCGTTTTCATTTCACTGCATAACTTCAGGATTCTGCAGGGAAAAAAAGTCACCACCAGGTTCTTTAAGTTTTTTTCAGGTGTCATCATAGTAGGGCATAAAGAAATGCTTTTTTCCTGAAAGAAAGACCAGAGAAAAATGAATATTTAAAGGTACAGTTCCAAAACAAAAAAAAATATTTGGGATTTTACATCACTGAATTTTATGGAACTATTCTTCTTTAATTTAGCTTAAAGCAGGATGCTCACTTCTAGCTAAGCCTTATTTATAAACTATTAATGGTTTCATTTGCATTTTCATCAGGAAGAAAAGAGATAGACATAGGTCTCTTTCTAGACACTGAGATATTATTTACTTAGATATAGTTTATGATTTTGTAAAGGATATCTGCAGAGTGATGGGAAACAAGAATATTTGCACAGTAATTATGCAATGGTTATATTTATCTGAATCACTCTACTGGCTATTTAAGTCTGCTGTATTAGCAGGTTATCCATGACACATGAATACACACAGCTTTAACCTTCTTATGGACTACCAAGATATCGTCTAACAAGAAATATCTATTGTTTTCTGTGATGATTTATGTAGCTGGTTTAATATTTTTTTTTAATTCATACTGCTGATTGTGGGACTTGATTATGGGGTCTGTAAGGGTCATGCCCCAATAAGCTAATTTGGTACCTGTATGTCCTCTCATTCTTGACAGAAAGAGATTAAACTGAATTAAAAATGTCTTCTTCAAAACAGGGCATTATTTATTCATCCAAAAGTAGATAGCGTGTAAAGTAATGGATACAAACAATAAAGAACCGTATGCATCTTTCTCCCCACCAGCTCCATCATGTTTTCAGACTTGCCTTTTCGGAGGCGGCTGAGGGAAACTGACTGTTCGTTTCTAACCCAGCTGGCAGGTACCATTGCCCTGTGTCAGTATTTCGTGATTCACTGTGTATATGCCCCACCACCATCCCTTCCCAGCCAGCAGCCTAAGGGACAGGCACTCTCTGAGTCTACATGTGAGTTGCGAAATAGTTTGCCAGACTTTGCATTGCCAGGAAGTCAGCAGTCAATAGCTTTCCTCAAAAAATCCTTCATTCTCCTGTATGACAGCACTTTCTTTATCCTTGTCTTTTGATTTGTCACCATGCATTTAGGCAGGGTAATACCTGATAGGTAAACTGAGGTTCAGAATATATTTTTAAATTAATACACATACAAGTCTATTTTCTCCAAATGAAGTTGCCAGTTAACAGTTAAGTTCACGTAATCATATAGGAAGTATGAAAGGATAGTGAAAAAGCTTATTCTACAAGGATGATGAGTCGGTATTTCCAAACATGGAAAATTTGTAACGTTCTGCAGTTCAGAAAAAGTAGCTTATATTGTCTTTCAGACTCACAAAGGACTTTTCCATTTCCCCAAAACGCTGTTGTTGATTTCCAGGCTGACGCAAACTACCACAGATGAACGTTCCTCCCTTACTCAAGGGAGGATGCAAATAGTCATGGCTCAAAAAGTTGTCCTTGTAAAATACAAACATGTAAAGACAAAGCTAGGAAGGTACTCCAAAAGGAGGTAATGAGTACAAAGGTTATCAACAGTCATTATGAAAAATTCTTTGGTTTTTGCAGGAGGGATATGGCTGGAAGGGACCATAAAATGCTTTTTAGAAGGGAGACAGGATAGAATGTAATGGATTTCAGGATCTAGCCCTGTAGGAGTTCAGTTATTTGAGATGAGACACAACCATGGGATACGAAAAATGAATGTGGTATGTATCACTCAGCTTCAGATTCCAGAAGACCTTAAATGTAAGCATGGACAACACTATTAAGTTAGGTCATCTGAAAAATTGAGAGAAAGAACTGAAAATCAATCTTCCTCTTCATAGCCAGGGCAGGCAATGTGAAGAATGCATGAGGTGCAATATGGGAAGTTGTTTATAGGTTAAACTGGTGAGCAGTAGTGCTGCTGCCTATTGAGCAAGATGCAAATGTGAGAGCAGACCTACCAAGTGTCTTAGGAGGAGAAAATTAAAATATTTTGGTTTTGTGGTCACAAGGAACAAATTATTGCCAGAGTTTCCTCTTGTAAAAGGACAACTTGAAAGTAATCTTTTGTATTCTATTTGACATGACTTCCCATGGAAAGGAACCCTCGGAAATTAACATTCTTGACTTGACTTCCTCCAAAGCAGATATGTTCTTCAGCAAGTAGAGTTGCAGAAGAACAGCACGCTTTCCAATGTAGATGTTCTCTATCCAAAAGTAAGGCTTCTGTCCTTCTATGTATAATGACAAAAACATTGCCTGAATATGCCTATAATAACAAAAAACAAAACAAAACAAAAGAGCAGTAGGGTTCAATCTTTCCTCTGCTTACTGACTGAATTTGCTAAACTTCCATCTGCCAATGTGTTGTGAAGCAACATTTCTTCCCAGTTCCAAATTTGGTGCTCAATTTATTTAACATTTTTCAGGAAATATAAATGACAATTTATCTGTTGGTGGAGATTGCAATCCACTAATGAAGAAGCAAGAGTCACATTCAGTGATAGTCTTCAGGTTTCATTCTTCCGTTATGCAACAAATTCAACTTCATAATTTCTGTCATTACTTTATAACCTTGCTTGCAATTAGATTCTTGATCCTATATGCATTTTTGATCTGTACTTTCAGCAACTACCTTCATAGCCAATTGCTTTTATGTGAGTTCGGATCTGATTCAGCCTGATTTATTATAACTCCTCAGATGCTCTGGATCTTTTACAACAACACAGGAAGCTTCAAATTACAAATTTTACAGTTTACAAATGCTCTGTTTAAGGACATCTTTGGGTTTGGATGCTGCTGATTTAGGGTATATTCTCACTCCTGACTTTCTTTTATATTTATAAGCTTAATTTTAAGTAAGATACCTAACTTTTCAATAATTCTTCTTACACATTTAAGGCAAACAATACACATTCCATACAAAATCATAAAGCAAATTAAAAGATCTCTTCTTCCTCTACCCTCCTTGGCTAAACAGCAATTTCTAGGAAGTTCTGCCAGCATTACTTTTTCTGTTTTTATTTGTTTGGGGTTTTTTCATATGAAAGAAAACATTAGCAGATAGTGCACTAGCATGTAAATCCAAAGTTTTAGAACTCCTGAAGGGGGCACCGCTGCAGACTCTGTATATAACTGTTGATGTTTCAATTAGCAATAATCCACAAACTGTAGCTGTAGAGTGCAACCATCTGGTGGACTATTACAAAGAAGAAATGGCTGTCTTATAGGTATATGTAACTTCCTAAAAGATAACTTCCTTGTACGGAAATGTTCAGAGAGTTTCAAGTCTACCTTTTTTCATTTTTGTCTTGTAAATAGATAAAGTAGGTACGTGAATATGACAAGAAGGGGCTGTTTTATATAGGCTATGAGAAAAATTCAGAAGGTCTACAGAATCCTGACACAGGTTTTCACTTATTGCATATGACTCATATCATATTATTAATGGTTTATTTCTGCTTTATTTGAAAATTAATTACGATTTTAAGGCCACGTTTCTCAATCAAAGTATAAGATTAAAGACAATGTGTGAAAAACCATTAAATAAGACAGTAAGTAACAAAAACCAGGCATGTTCCGCCTCCAAATAGTCACTCTCTGAGATGAGGAAGTGCTATTCTCTACAGGCAGCAGGTAAGGCTGCAAGGAAATGGAATAGCAAGACACCACAAAGGAGGCAAGAAAATGAAAAGGAGACAGAAGTATCCACTCTCCTCATGAATGCATCAGGCATTTTGAAAACAAACTTGTCCTCCAGGAACATAAATCTAAGAAGCTTCTGAAAGTTTGTGGTAATTTATCTACCATCACCACTACTGCCCAGCATGGCTCACTAGCAATATAATAGGAAATGCAAAATCAGATGTGACTCTTGAGGTCTGTGAAGAGAGATAGAAGGACTCACGTAGTGCTTTTGTCAGTCCTCTTACTGGAGGGTCAAGTGACAAGTGTATTCACAAGGTAAATGTTATTGAATAGACTTCAGCTCTCTTGATAATAAGATGACATGTTGCGAATGTCAAGTTAGGGATGTTTTGCACCTTAGGAAGAAATGACAGTGTCCTTGCTCAGTAAGTTGCCAACTAAGTAGGAAAGCATTAAACTAATTAAGGTTGGAGATTGCAACAGAACTGAGTAAAACCAAGGCTTTTCTTGACAAAGGCTTCAGAAAAGGTTTTATGCTCCACAGTGTTAAAAAACTACTAAAGGAAGGGCAGGAGGTGTTTGAAAGAAAATGTTCATAAAACAATTGAGTTTATGATTCTCAGAACTGGAATACAAAATAAAAGCAAAACATTTCAGGAAAACAGCTTCAGTAAACTGAGAACTCCTAGATAAAATACCATTGAAAATTTGCCCATGTTGTTGGAGCCTGATAGTTTAGAAAGAATAAGGACACAAGTGTCTCTTTACGGAGGAAAAGTGAAAAACTTGATGCTGTAGGAGAACAACTTGACTAAATGCTCATTGTCCACAAACACAGGAAAGAGGCATACAGGTTAGCTTCTTAAGTACAAGAAAAAAAAAAAAAAGACATGAACACTAAAAGGGGGATGGGAACCGCAAAAAAGTCTGACCAGAAACAACACAGATAGGTATAAATTCACTAATAATTAGATCAGGAAAGAAAAAGCTGGCCCACTCTTAAGTGGAGAAGAAAAGCCATTGACAAATCATTCTGCAAAGACAATAGTGCTTAGGATCTTCATGACACTGTCAAGAGGGCTAGCTGTCATCAGACACCTATCACAGCCAGTATCAATGACATGGGACTGTGGTCTCTGCCTGCTACAGAAGCAGGTGGAAAGTACTTGCATTAGATATGTATTTTCTAATCTGTTGGAACTGATGAGCTGAATTTCATCTCAAAGTACTCGGAGGCAGTTGATGAATTACAAGCAGTTTCAGATTAAACATAAGGGAAAATGCTAATGTTAACATCTTAAAGCCTACGAAAGGATTGTCCAGGTGGGCTGTAAAGTAACTCTCAGTGGAAGTTAGGAAAAACATCTGTTAGGTATGATATAGGTACAGTTGATCCTGCCTTCAGCCAAGGATGAACTAGATGAGTTTTTCAAGTGCTTTGCAGACTCTGTGACTTTATAAAGTGTTCTTCTAATGGATTGATACAGAAAACAGAAAGCAAGCTAAAATCCAAATCAAATTAAAAAGACACAAAAAAGGCAAGAAAAGTTTTTTAAATTATGACTCAAGAAATGAAAGAAAAAGCACACTGAAACAATCAAAGCAAACAAATACCTACCTTCTATTTCATCTGTGTCTTTCTTATTTTGCCTTATCTTCTCACAGATATCGACAGATATCTTCATCCTGTTGCAATACTTCTATAAGTACACAACCTTTTGCTCTATTTCCCTACTGCTTTTATCCAAAATACTTTAACATAGGAATTGGGTCTTCTTAAATCACATTCCAATTTCTTTTGGTCTCTGAAATACATCTTTAAATAAAAGCAAGACATTATACTTTAATATTTTTCTCAGAAAAAAAAAAAAAAAAGCTGTTGATTTGAACTTTGGCATCTCCTGTGATGGCTCACCTAATTTCATTTGTTTAATATGGTGCTGGAGTGAGCCAGTATGATCATAATTCAGTGTGAGATGAAAGGCTTTTTATGATCTTCTCTCAAGGTTAGTCAATAAGCTATTTGATGCACTATATATGCAACCATAGGAAAACGAGGTAGGTTCCATGACTGGTAAAATAAATTTTCTTTCTGCAAAATCTAAGACTCCTTTATTATGTTTGCATAGACCCATTTCAAATCCAGTGAAGCCATCAAGTCAGTGGAGTGCTTGTCAAATAATAAAGACTTACTGCTAGTTACCCCAAGATACCTTGTCTTGTCAAAAATCTTGAGTTATATTATCAATATTAATTGAGAGATTTTAGATTTATTCAATTTCTTCACCATTTGTAAAGTTGCTCACATTTCAGATGTTTCTTAATGTGATTCAAGCAGGACCATTATGGCTCCAATCTCTTCAACTCTTACTTCTTGTGCAGCAGCCTTTATATTTTTAATGTGCTGATATCAATGCCTCTGCCACCTCCCAAACGCTGAAGGTTCAGTCCTCTAACCCATGAAATGTGAATCAGCAAGCAAGTGCTACAGAACTATATTCATAAATTGCATGTAACAAGGAAGACAAAGGAATCAAATCTAATTTTTCTCTTCAGTTCAGCTTCTACTTAAATAGGACAAGGCTA
>VYZV01045398.1:1627-39251 GCA_013401275.1 Pandion haliaetus
CAGTTGTCATAGTTCACCCTTAGCCTAATCATAATGCATCATTCTGCAGCCCTCTGAGCAAGTGAGGTGTTTAGGAAGGGATTGGGAGGAAAACAATGATATTGCTTGGTTTCTGTGGTGTTCATGAGGAATCCTTTCCATCAGAGAAGGGCAAAGCCCAAAGGTGCTTCATTTAAAATTTGATGAGCCGATACAGGAAGATGGCATTCCTCACTGAAGGTGGAAGAGACCTCCCAAGACACAGTGCAAGATGATGAAGGCAGAAGTACGGTTACATAGTTAGTATGACTGGTTGAGAATGCAGCAGCATTTTCCATGCCATTTTTTTTTTTTTTTTTTTTTTTTTTTTTTTTTGTTTNTCTGATATTACCTTTCTTAGGGAAAGGTGGTATTGCAGTATATGAGATGCTGGAAAAAGAGAGCCTGAAAAAAGAATTTGACTGAGAAGATGAGCAGGAAAAATAGGTCCTGGTTATGTTACGTAGAAATAATCTTCAAGACTGTCAAGTATCAGAAAACATTATGCATTTCACTAAAGATTTTCTGGGCTGAATGAATTCCTGTTGAAGTCAGTGGAATGTCTTAATTTGGCCATTTTTTGTCTCAGAGCAACAAAACACTGGCTGCAATCAGCATTGTAGCTATAACTAATCAGCCAACTCTCCCTGCTGTTGCTGCAAAATAATTTATCACTTTTGCCTATCCTCTGACCATGTTCTGTGATTTGGTTTCGATGTTACTGCAGCAATACCATTTGCAGTGAAATGCAACATTTATTAAACAGTTAAATCTTTTTTCAAATGTAATGCACAACTTGCCAATTAAGAATATCCAAAACCAGCAGCAGATGTTAACTCTTTCCTACCAAGAAAGGTAATATCAGACTTTTCCCATTTAAATTTTTTTTTTTTCAGGTTTTCTAATAATCCATGCTCCACCAGAAGTGGAATTCTTAGATTTGCAATGTGCACAGACATACTATATTATTTTAACAATACCCAGTGAAATGTATATTCAGTTCAGTCTGTCAGCATTATTTACAAGCCATCTTCATAATGGCATTTTTGCCTTCATATCCCTGTATTTTCCCAGGCTTTAAGTGAGTTGGTCAGCAAATAAGCCTCACAGCAGCCTTCAATTTTTTTTTTTATTTTTTTTTTTTTCCCAGTGATGTGCTTTTACCTGACTAGTCTGATATTACTGTTAGATTCACTCTGCTACTGTTACAGGGCATCTTGGAGCCCACAAGTAAAAATCTATTCTGGAAATTAAAAGTTACAGTTCCAGAGTACTGTCACATCTCCTTTTGAGCTGATGTTTTGTGCATTTGTTGTTGTTTTGTTTAAATTTAAAAATAATTGGTCAGATATAAAATATTTTTTGTTTATATCACTTTGGTGCTCTCAGTTTCTGTAGCTGCCCTTGAGATCTGTCTGTGCAGTTTTCTAGAAGGTTACTGTTTTTAATTTGAATTCCTTTGTACTTGGCATATCCTAAGGGTGTGCTCTCTCTGTGGGAAAGGAACATCCTACAGCATCACAAATGAGATTGCCATTTGCCACCAATTCTTGGATGACTTCCAATATTACTTACTTATCTGAATAGAATTATTCTAGGCTTTGAATCCCGAAACTGAAGTGCCCAGGTAACACTTTGTTTCAGGATACTGAAATAACAGCTCATCTAGGAACCGAGAAAAATATGAATCAAGCAGTAATATTGTACATGTAGATAAATGTCACTTGCACTACTTTTTTTTCAGCAGAGGCCTAAATTCTGTTGAGGTCATTAGTCGTAGTGGCAGTTTCCCTTACTATAGCTACACAGCCTGTTAATATGTCTGCCCATGTCATGTCGTTCACATCTGAAGTTTTGGCCACTTTTAAATCTTAAGCACATTATGTAGAAGTAGTCTCCTTTTAAAAGAAGAATTGAGGGTGAGTGATATTCCAGGAGGTGACAGAGTTTTTGAACATCCAGAGCATTATGCCTCCAGCTAAGAGTCTCAAGATGGAATTGCTTGGTCAAGCCTGAAGGGTCACTGAAGTCAGTGGACTGGGTGATCAACATCAGCTGGAGATGTGGCTGAATGGAATGTGTTACAATGCTCTCCTCTTCTGTAGAAAAGAGAATACAGTACATGGGTGTAGCTGAGCAGAAATCCTCTCTTAATTTCTGCAGTCTATTTTGTCTGTTTGGCTTCCTGAGCTAACTGATTGTCGTGGTTTCAGCCCAGCTGGCAACAAAGCACCACACAGCTGCTCCCTCACTCCCCCCTCGCCCAGCCACAGTGGGATGAGGAGAAAATATAAAGGCAGGTTCATGGGTCGAGATAAGGACTGGGAGGGATCACTCCCCACTATGGTCACGGGCAAAAGACAGGCTCAGCTTGGGGAAGAAACAAAATCAATTTAATTTACTACCAATCAGATCAAAACAAGGATATTAGGAAGGAAAACCAAACATCAGAACACCTCCCCCCACACCTCCCGCCTTCCTGCCTCAGCTCCATTCCCGGTGCTTTCTACCTCCTCCCCCCGGCGGCACAGGGGAACAGAGGATGGGGGTTGAGTCAGCTCGCCACACATTGTCTCTGCCGCTCCTTTCCTCAGGGGGAAGATTCCTCACTTGTCCCCTGCTCCACCGTGGGGTCCCTCCCACGGGAGACAGTCCTTCACCAACTTCTCCAACATGAGTCCTTTTCGCGGGCTGCAGTTCCTCACAAACTTCCCTGGCGTGGGTCCTTTCCGCGGGCTGATCTTCAGTCACACACTGCTCCAGCGCGGGCTTTTCCCATGGAGTCACGGCCATCTTGGGGGGCCTCTGCTCCACTGCTCACCTCCCTGGGCTGCAGGGGGACAGCCTGCTGTCTCACCACGGGCTGCAGGGCCATCAGCCTCTTCAGGTGCTCCTCCTTCCCCTCCTCCTTCAATGACCTCGGTATCTGCAGAGGGGTTCCTCTCACATTCTAATCCCCCTCCTCACGGCAGGATCGCCTTCTTAAATCTGTTCTCCCAGAGGCGCTACCACCATCACTGACTGGGTTGGCCTGGGCCAGAGGCGGATCCGACTTGGAGCTGGGGGAGCTTCCAGCAGCTTCTCACAGGAGCCACCCCTGCGGCCCCCTCCCCCACTACCAAAAAAACCCCCATGCCACATAAACCCATAACACTCATCCGTTGCCTTTGTAACCTAAGTTCTCTCTGCTTTTAAGCCAGATAGCATGTGCTGATAGTATTCCCCTCGCACCTCTGTAACAAGTCAGAATGTTAAGGGGGGAGCAACTATTTTTGCTCATACCCCTTCTTCCCATCCCTTTTATCTACTCCTGCTGGAGTGGATACAATATTCAGAAATATTCCAACATATGGCTAATGATAAAAAAGTTAGAAGCTCTATGTATCTAGACAGTCATCCAATTTATGAAGCTAGTTCCTGCATTCCACATTCTCGTTTTTTTCCCTCAGCTGCTTGGAGGTTGGGTGACCTGCATAATGAACTGTATTGCACAGTGGTAGTCTTATTGGTAAGCATTAACCTTAGGCTTTTCTGGTAGCAAGAGATCTTCTATGCAATACTTCAGAGCGTGAAGTCAGCTCAGAGCTGTTCTCTATTAATTTATCTTTATTTCACAAACTAGGTGTTGTTTTTATAAACACAACTTAGAGCAAGCTTTTGTAATGCTTGGTGTATATTTTGGAGCATAGTTCTCTGGCCATGTGAGTGGATTTCCTAGATAATTCTATAATTACGTAATCAGGGTTTGGTAATGCCCTGCAAAAAGCTGTGTCAACATATATTAAGAAAGAATGTTAGCTTATTTAAATTTCACCAGAATCCTAGTAGTAGCTACAGGCAGAGGAAGAGTCTTAGATATAATATGGAATTGCTTATGACCTTGTTGAGGGGAAGGGGGGAAGACAAAGGAAAATGAGTGTTTTTATTAGTTTACCAAGAACAGCCTGGTGTCTCCCAAATTAATAATATAATTTCTCAACATCCATAAAATTAAAAAAAAAAATTAAACAATGATACCTCTGATTTTTCTAGATTTTTTTCCTGTGTGTCAGTGTCACCTTCAGTCACTGATTGCAGGAAAAATGCCAGATGCCCAGCGAGTAAATAATGTAGCTCAGGCTGTGATTGTTAATTACAATCAGTACTAAAGAATTTGGTGGCAATGATGATCTCTTAAACCCATGAGGAGAAAAAAATAAATCAAAAGGATTAGACAAAGAATGTTCAGATAAAGAGAATAAAAGAAAAGAATCCAAAACCTTTCATCTGTGAAAAATCATTGCAATGAACTTTTTATTTTAAAGTACTGAGGGAAAAGTGTTAAGGCGTAATTTCCTGAAGGACTGCTCCTGAACTCTAAATTCTTTATGCAGAAGATAGTGCTAAAAGGTAATAATTAATCATTTCCATTTAAGTCTTCCAGGCATTGCATGAACAAGATTTAGCTGCATAACTCCTGTGGCTAAATCCCATGCAATGTTGAAAATGTAGATGATAATATCTCCATCAAAAAACTCGGTGCCATGGCAGAAATATTGGAGCCAGTCCCTGTGGGAAAATGGTGGTGATCTAATGGCTGTCAACTGCTATGAGATATCGTTGTCATTTTTGTGTCCTTGCATTCCTCTCAGGTTTTGGCTATTGCACAATGTGGTTCGTACTCCTTACTGAGTAGCATTTGATAACACAGGAAAAGGAAAGTACACTACTAAAGATATGATGGACCTTTGCTTGAGTAAGCCCTTAATTATAGGGTAATCGCATTAAGAATGATTGTTTCATCATGTGACTACCTGAAAGACTGATGTCCTGTTACCTCAGAAATGCCTACAATTCTGTAACATGAAAGTGGGGACTTTGCTATTACAAACTGGAATTTTTCCTTTTAAAGTGGATGTTTTGTTTTTTACGTTCTAAGACAAACATGCAATTTAATGTTGCAATTAATATATCTATAAGTAATGTTCCTGACATGTTACTGGCTGTCATCTGTACAACTACAATAGTAGAATAATGTAATGCTGCTTTTGTTTGTCAAAATGTCTTATTCTATTAGCAAAAGATAAACCTATTTTTTCCTGTTGCTGGAATTGCACTATCCCAATGTAGTCAAGAGGAAGGTGGTAGTGTCTCCAGACAGAAAACGTAGAGGTCATGACTTGTTCTCATAAAAATGTCTTTGGATATTTTTCTTTGTTGTTTGAATTAACATGGAGGAGGAGTAATTACAACTTGCTACCATTCATGCAGATGTTTTTCCTGATATGAATGTGTACTTGGCTAGCACCATCAAGACAGTGCCTAACCTGGTTTTATTAGGAAGGATCATTTGAAAAACGTGTGCTTTTTGTAAGAACTTTGAGTGGTTAAGCTGAACATTGTTGGGAAGCAGTCTAGGAGCTGCTGAGCTTCAACGTGATATGAATACGTTTCAGATTAGAGTGGAGGTGCAGGTCTAGAACAGCCTAGAAACTTTATACTGTCTGGTGGAGATCTGTCATGCCACAAAGATTTAGATAGGAGTGTCACTTCCAAAAAGAGACTGTTTTAATCTTCTTTAGTATGTACATATTAGAGTTAGTAAAAGCTGAATATTCATGAGAATAGTGATTGTTTTATCTGAACATGTCATCCAACTTTAGTATCACAGGTTATAGCAGGGTATAAGGAGTAAAGGGGAATTCCTCTTGCCAGCAACTGGCCATCCTTTTACAAGCAGAACTCCCATCTGTATAGTCTCTGGAGTTAAGTTACAGACCTAGGTAGCACTGTGTACAAAGATCAGAAAGCTGGAAGAGATAATACTTGGGGCTGCTGTTTCCTTTACAGGAAAGAAACTGTAGGGTTTTTGAAGTTAATGAATTCAGATATCCATCCCAGCAACAAAGTTATAGTAAATCTGAGATGTGGAGTTCCTGTACCCTGTCATGAGATGGGGACAGTCCTCTGCAAATGATATATTTAGTCTTTTAAAATTGTGGTATTACATCACCAAATTAGCTGGAAAAGATTGTGCTACTTAAAAAATAGTGCACACATTTAATGGATATACCAGCTGAACTTTGGGTCCAGAGGATCTTAAAATCCCTATGAAATGTCAGCTTAATATTAGTGTCTGACTGCTAATTGCTTATTTAGTATTGAAGTATAACCTTGATTATAGATTTCAGTATTTAAAATTACATAAATGCAAGAGAAATAATAATGAGGATAGTAATGGTGAATAGGCCAGATAACTCACTAAGGGTAGTCACCTTATCTTGGTGTAGCAGTTAAAATGAGAACAAATTTCCTCACCACACCTCCCAAACCCTTCTTTCCACTTTGAAACCATTATTAGCTTTGTTTCCAGTTGCTGTTACATTTCTAGATGTGTATTGCTCTGTCTCTTATTTGACATAATATGATTCATTTTTATGAAGGAAATACATAATAAAGGTTATATTTCATGGTCTTTAAGGACGCTAATCTGTTTGACCTTAGTGTATTCTTCTGCCTCTGTACTCACTTCAGTTGTATGTTTGAGCTTGGAGTGACAGAGGGGCCTAGTTTGGACTGAATTTAATTGTAGTGCACTGCAATGACTTGATTCTACACATTGCTCTTCTTAGTGTGCATGGACAGATGAGAGAGAACATATTAAGAAATTATTGCATATGTAGCGTTTGCATGGTTCTTTAGCTGCCTTCAAACAAAGCTTCTCATCCCATGAAGACTGACTGGCTTCACAGCTGTGTGTCCTTTTCTGCTTGGGATGCTGATAACAGTATTTTTCACTTTGCTGCTTAAGAGCTGGTGGACAGCCAGAATTGGTCCATTTGCCATTGTGTGCTCTTGGAGCTGGCACACAGCTGACATGGCTTCATAAATTGTACTTTGTGTTTAACAGCCACCCAGGTTATGCTGAGATTCTGGAAGGTTTTGAAATGAAAGATTGAAGGGAAGCAGTTCTAGAAGCTGTTACAAAAGTGATGAATAAGTCCGGCACAGTGCTAGTGGGGCTGAGATTCTTGTACAAGAATGCAGAGCTGGATCTCTAGCAGTAAAAGCCCTGAGGTAATGGGTGACACTCCAACCTGTCCCTCATCTACTTCTGCCAGAGTGCAGCTGCATGCTGCCCTTTAAATGAAGCAGATTGCAGGGTACCACAGGTTGGACCAAGCTTCAAAGCTTTGACTATCACAGTGGAAAGGGTTGCCCCGAGCAGACATTCATTTGCTTCTTAAGTGGAATATGCAGTCTGCAAAGTTGCATTTGTTCTTTTTTACAGAGTTCTGGTCTGCAGACACATTCTCTAAAGAAGTGCCATGCAGTATGATGATAGCTGCTGGCACAGCAAGAGAAGAGGGAGTTCAGATTGAAGTCATCAAGTAAAAGAAAACAAGTTAGTAGAAAATCTTTAATGGTGCTTTTTTAATTCATTAGAAGGAAAACACTGTGTCAGCACTTTTAAAACTGTATATTTGAAAGGAGGGTGGGAAACAGTCCAGTATTATTTCTACGGGTTCTTTCAGACTAAATTGTGGACGACTTTGTGCAGATAAAAGAAATGAATCTCCATTGTCTAAATATTGTAAAAATAAGGGGTTTAAATTTTGCCATCAATTTCTCATGCAGTGCTTTGAATGGATGAGAAAGCATGCTAAAGTAAAAGTAGCGTGATTGGTTATGACTTCCAACCCTGAGGACCTGAGAGACTGGCTAAAATACTGCTCATGGAGTTTTGTGCTAAGATATTGTCTGTCCTTTTGGTATCTCTTTCTGTCTTCTCCCTTTAGGCTCTTGAAGGACATCTGCTGAATCTAAGACAACATGTATTTATGAATTATTTAAAAATACATAATTATGTACGCAATGAAAATAATTTGGTCTGAGCGTTCATCTCAAGAAGGTTCTGTCAGGTCTTCTGTTTGACACTTTTTCATACTCTGTTTCGGAGAATATATATGGGAAGGGATCCAGCTAAGCTCCTGCTCTGGTGAGATGCTGCTCCAGAAAGGAGAATCTTGGTTTTAGAGACCTTATGACTTCACAAGCTCTGTAAGGTTCAGCTTCTGTTGCTATGTTTGAGGACTGGGTTGTATTTGGAGCCAAGAAAATGCTGTAGAGCCATGAGGATTACTGTTCAGTCCTGGCACAACTGAAAGCCAGAAGTTATTGCTTGCGTCAGCCATACTGTATCTGTCTCTTCTTGCCACCTTCACCAGCTTTATCAACCTAGTAAAATGAGAAAAATCTCACCCTATTGCTCAACCATAGCAAGTTGAGGCTTTCTGAAAATTTAAAGGTCATGGTTTTCCATTGCTAGATGGGTAGCTATTTCTCATTTATGCCTCTGAAAACCTCCTAAAAAGACCTTAGAGCATTTTTAGTTAGACTGTTCCAATATGTTACTTCTGTTTAAAGCAGAAGATTCAGGTAATGAGGGCTGCAAACCTGTGCAGAGATGCATGATGGTAATTTCAACATACCCACTGGCGGTTTGAGATTGCTTCTCTCTTCACCTGCGTACTAAGCCTCATTTCTTTAAAAAGAAATTAGACCTGCGAATTCCCAATTTGTAGTAACCAGCTTATGTAAAGTAAAATAACAAACAAGAATTTAATTGGTAATCACTTAGCTGAAGATTATTAATTGCCAATTGTTTTGGGGCAAAGTTTATCAGTGCCTAAAAGACTAACGAAATATAATTTAGACTTTTGAATCACAGGTTCTTTTGAAAAGTTGAACTACAAATCAGACTATGGTTTTGCAAAAAACCTTCAGTATTCAGAATATCCTGGCATTGCTAACATAAAGAATGCAAAGGTACTCAGGACCTTATTGATTTAAATCTCATATCCAATAGAATGGTACCTGTGACTGAGTGATCTGTATTACACAGGTCTTTTAAGCATATCTCTTCTGTAGACAAGTACCCCAATAAAATGGATGACAGTAGTATGGCAAACATTAGAAAGTTTCCATTCTAAATGGCTAAGACCATTTCCATTGTGTTCAGTGTATTTTTACTTCTGAATTTCATTTTCCTACATCAAGAATGCCTGAAAATGCAGAGACAAAAGCATTGAAATAAATGTTATTAAAGCACTTCCTGAGCTTCTGGTAAACTGATTTAGATGCAGCAGCTGTGGGGTAAACTGAAACAGTAATTGACCCCATTGCCCTCTTCTGGTTATTCAAGGTGGAGTAATCTCAGGGGGACCTGTTCATCTCTATACCATAGTACTAGATGACTGCAGAGTAATTACAAGGAATTCAGGTTTAGACTTATGAAGATTTGTCACCAGTCAGTGGATATCATTGGGCTCAGTAAAATCAACAAGCTTATAATTAGTCTGAACTATCTAACAGTAACCTAATTTAAAAATGCAAATAATAAAAACATCTACCATAACATTAAAAAAGTCTTAAAATATTACAGATTCCAGTCACAGAAGAGAGTGCTGATCTTGAAAAGCTTGATGCCAATTATGTGCTTCACTGAATTAAAATGAACTCATGTTATTAATAAAGACTCAAATGATCTAGTCTTCTAGTCCAACCTTTCACCACCTCACACTTTCATTAGAAATGAACTTTTCAGTTAAGAACTGTCTTCCACAACTTAGTACTGAGTTCCAAAATTAAGTTTGCTAGACTGTGATTCAGTCACATGAACTTAAGTAATACAGAACAGTCTTGCAAAATTTGACATTGTGACATGTCATTCTCTTATACTGCTTCATAGGTCCTTTCACATTAAGTGATCATCTTGTTCAGGCCATTGACAGTGAAAACTAGATCCAGCTGAGTGGTGACTTTTAGAAGAATAAGGCTCAGAAATAAGCCAGATGTATACAAAGCATAACACCTATCAAAGGCAATATTGAAATCTGAAAATTGAAATGCAGCTGTTAGAGCTCTTCTGATGAGTGCCAGAAGCAATGGATGGAGTGAAAAATATTAAAGCAAGCTTTGTGCTAAATTTTTTTATAGTTCAAAGAACATTTTCTCATGGGAACCTTTTATTCTAATAAACCTTAAGGAAATCCCATTGATTAACTTGTGAACATTTGACATGTGAGACGTTTTTGGACTTTGAGGGATGCTTGCGTTGTGATTATCAAGGTCTGAAATCAGGAGATGAGGGTTCTATGGCTAATTTTGTACTGGAGTTTTTGTTCCATGTTTACAAAATCTGTGGGGATTGATATAGATTTTCAGGCTACATGCTACACTCTTCATTACTTTTAACGTCTATTTTTTATCAGAGTGCATTGATATAACATACCCAGGTTGGTGGGGTTTGGCTTAAATGGGTCAGATACTACTGGTATGGGAGTTGTTTCAGTTGTGACCAATCTATAGAAAGAATAAAAATTAAGAAAGGCGGTATACTAGTTCTGAGATATTGTTATGCCCATATCTGCTGTGATGCTTAAGGAATTGTAAAAATAGAATGGATATGATGTAGTGTTTTAAAAAGAACTTCTCTGTATAGAATAGCTCTGCAGAAACAGTTGCATCTGCTCTCCCAAAGCAGGTCAGACATAGTATTTGGGCTAAGTAGATTTACTGCAAAATGAATGGTGAACTATTAAAAGAGAAAACCAAAAAGATTAATTTGGTGTGTTCCTGGAAGTGCCTTTGAGCTGAGGTGGCTTCATGTACACCCATTGGAAGTAAAACATTTTATTGATGGCTTATTTTTTGTATTTGAATATCCTCTTTTTATTAAAAAACAACAACAAAAAACCAAACAAAAAAAACAGTTCAAAAATTTGTCATGTCAGAAAAAGTAAAAGTAAAAACTTCAAAAAATACTCAAATAACTATTTCCTTCAAGGATAAGATAAAAATGCAAATTCTGTGGGTGTTGGCATGTTTTCACTTTTTACAAAATATTCTTTGGACTTAGCCTTTGTTACCTATTAATTAAAATTTTATCTTGGGGAGCATTGGGCTTCAGAAATCTTGAGAAAATAGGGCTTTTGGGGGGCAGGTGGAGACAGGGTATTCTGGGTATTGGAGTGTGGGTACTAGGTTCAGAGGAATCCTGAGGCTGTAGGGAGTGAGGTCTAAAGACCACAATCTGGAAGCTGCTTCATTTGTCAGAGTTCTCAGTGAGATGTAAAATTCTAAATTAATTTTTCTTCACAGAAGAGGGGGCCAAGACAAAGCACAAGTCCATAAATTAGGACTGAACAAGACTTGATTTTCTCCCTCTTCACTGAATTTTGATCAGGGACAAGAATGTAAACAATTATCCTTACAAAAATTGTCCTGAATGGAGAAATCTCTCACTAAGTGCTCAGGACGAGTCTTCTAAAACATCTCAGCACAAATAGTGTAGCAGATTGCTTTGGATTTGTTATTGTCCAGTAGTAGGCTGGAGACTGGAAGAGTCCCTACAGTAACTTCAGTTGTGGTGATGAAAATCCCTGATAATATTATGACACCATTTGGAATATGTTTGGGAGTGGAAATGATCCCTAATTTTTCTTGATGTGCACAGAATATTTAGAACATAATTGCTGTTGCACCTGTGATGAACTTGAAAGCTTTTGTGAACCAGATATTCCTTCTCCTGCCCCTCCTTTTGCAGGTGTAATTAAATTCTCATCCTCTAATACATTTGCATGGTCTGCTGAACCATTACCTCCTATATTCCTTACAACTCAATATTTTGGTCCTGAAAATATCTCCGGCTGCTGTAGCAACAATGTTTGGCTTAATCCCTGTACTAGTGATATTAACGCTTTTGGCAGATAGCAGGGCCTTGTAGAAAGTTGTTTGAGGAGTAACTGGACTGGTATTCTTTTTCTTTCCTGTCTTGTTTGATACATATAACATGGAGGGAAAAAGCATGTTCTTAGAGTGCAGAATTATTTTGCTCATTTAAAATTACAAGTGCAACCATAAAGTTATTTTTATAAGTGGCTGCCACTAGCATATCAAATTCCAGCTAGCACTTTGAGGTTCACTTCACTGCAGATACTGAAGAACTTTAACAGAGGATGACAAAAGAGAAAAACAGATAGTAGAAGACCAAGTGACTGACAGTTTCTCTGGGAATCATCCTCCAACAGAGTGCTCCAATAAAATTCTTCCCTGAACTGTTTTCTTTTTCTATACCTGGAGAAGCTAAACAATTCATAACTAAGTGCCAGTCACCACAGCCCAGAAGTAGCACTGAAGAATTTACTAGGGCTCAGAGCAGCAGACAAAGGTGGAAATCTCACAGAGATACAGATAGAGAAGTTTTGGAATATTTGCCTCAGAGGAAAGTAGTAAAATTATGTAAATAATGAATGTAATAGGAAATAAGAGAAAGGATGAAAAAAGCATTCTTATAATAGAAGCTTTAGCATTATACAATGATATTACATTGCAGGATATATTGGGTTTTTGTGACAAAGTTTTGGCAGCAAGGGGATTACAGGGGTGGCTTCTGTGAGAAGCTGCTAGAAGCTTCCCCTATGTCTGATGGAGCCAATGCCAGCCAGCTCCAAGATGGGACCCACCGCTGCGCAAGGCCGAGCCAATCAGCGACAGTGGTAGTTGCCTCTGTGATAACAGATTTAAGAAAAAAAAGTTGCAGTGGGCACAGAAACGGCAGCCAGAGAGAGGAGTGAGAACATGTAAGAGAAACAACCCAGGAGACACCAAGGTCAGTGAAGAAGGAGGGGGAGGAGGTGCTCTAGGCACCAGAGCAGAGATTCCCCTGCAGCCCGTGGGGAAGACCATGGTGAGGCAGGCTGTCCCCCTGCAGCCCATGGAGGTCCACAGTGGAGCAGATATCCACCTGCAGCCCATGGAGGACCCCACGCCAGAGCAGGTGGGTGCCTGAAGGAGGCTGCGACCCCATGGGAAGCCCACGCTGGAGCAGGTTTGCTGGCAGGACTTGTGACCCTGCGGGGGACCCACACCGGAGCAGTCTGTGAAGAACTGCAGCCTGTGGGAAGGACCCACATTGGAGAAGTTCGTGAAGGACTGTCTCCTGTGGGAGGGATCCCATGCTGGAGCAGGGGAAGAAAGTGTGGAGTCGTCCCCCTGAGGAGGAAGGAGCGGCAGAGAGAACATGTGATGAGCTGATCATAACCCCATTCCCCGTCCTCCTGTGCCACTGAGGGGGGGAGGGAGAGGTAGAGAAAATTGGGAGTGAAGCTGTGCCTGGGAAGAAGGGAGGGTTGGGGAAAAGGTGTTTTTAAGATTTGGTTTTATTTCTCATTACCCTGCTGTGGTTGATTGGCAATAAATTAAGTTAATTTTCCCCAAGTCGAGTCTGTTTTGCCTGTGACAGTAATTGGTTGAGTGATCTCTCCCTATCCTTATCTTGACCCACGAGCCTTTTGTTATATTTTCTCTCCCCTGTCCAGCTGAGGAGGGGGAGTGATAGAGCACCTTCGGTGGGCACCTGGTGTCCAGCCAGGGTCAGCCCACCATACAGGAGCAGCAAAGCCATTTCATGATTTTCTGTTTTCAAATACTTAGATGATTTTTCCAATGGGTTTCTTAGGCATCTGCCATCAGCAAAGAGAGATGAGACCTGGAAATCTTTGGTTCCATTCTAGCCTCTTGGAGTAACTGCATCCCCTCCAACCTGCCGAGTCTTCGCTTTTCCCTCCATTGGCTTATGCTTTTTGCTGATAAAAAAGTTTTAGTCTTCATAAAGTAGGTTTTTCACATGCATTTCCTTGTCCATTGTCGTGATTTAACCTCAGCCAGCAACTAAGCACCATGCAGCCGCTCTCTCACTTCACCCCCACCCAATGGGATGAGGGAGAGAATCAGGAAAAAAAAAAAAGTAAAACTTGTGGGTTGAGATAAAGACAGTTTAATAGAACAGAAAGAAAGAAAATAATAATGATAACAATAAAATGACAATAATAATAATAAAAGAATTGGAATATACAAAACAAGTGATGCACAATGCAATTACTCATCACTCACTGACTGATGCCCAGTTAGTTCCTGAGCAGCAATCCACCCCCCTGCTCCTGCCAACTCCCCCCAGTTTATGTACTAGGCATGATGTCACATGATATGGAATACTCTGTTGGCCATTTTGGGTCAGCTGCCCTGACTGTGTCCCCTCCCAACTTCTTGTGCCCCTCCAGCCTCCTTCCTGGCTGGGCATGAGAAGCTGAAAAATCCTTGACTTTAGTCTAAACATTACTTAGCAACAACTGAAAACATCAGTGCGTTACCAACGTCATTCTCATACTAAATCCAAAACATAACCCTATACCAGCTACTAGAAAAAATGAACTCTATCCCAGCCAAAAGCAGGACATCCATATTTTATTAGACCTGGTTTATTTACCTGGCTACGGTGTCTGACTTCCATATCTTCAGTTTTGCCTCTCACTCCTCCAGCCTCACTCCCAGATATCTCCTAATTGGGGCTTGTTCTTCAACAGCACTTTGTCTCCCCTTCACCTCTTCTGGATTCTACCTTAGTCTCTCTGCTCAGCAGTCTACTTGTTTCTGAGTAGACCTAGTTTCATTTGCTCTCCATCTTCTTTCTTCTGGCCCAAATGTTCTGGGCCTCAGTCTGTCTTTTCCCCACCCTCCTCCAGTCCTGTTTTCATTCCTCAGGCTTCTCTTGCCAGTTTGTTCCCCTGAAGGACCTGAAGGTCCTCGCTATTTATATTTGAGTTTGAGAGCTGCCTCTTCTGTATTGCTTGGACTTAGCAAGGAGAGCATTGAAACAGCAGCAAAGACTTCTGGCTTTAGTTCAGGTTGTTAGACTCAGGTTTGGCACTAAGCTGCAATTGTAGAGAAAGACCTTCTCAGGTCCCTGGAGCATGTCCAGTACAGACAGAAAGGTTGGGAAGTATAGCAGCTGACGTCCAGGAAGTACTGGCTGTGCACAAACTACAAGGCTTGCAAGTTGGACATTTTTGAGTGGCTTTTCATCGAGAGTGCAAAAGGCACAAGATCTCTGCCAGCTTGAAAGTCAGTATTCTAAAGCATGGCATTTCTTACAGAAAGGTCTTCAGAATCTTTTAACGTTCTCAAATAATGGTATTTCTGCTAGCCTTTTTCTTGGGAGTGGCTGCAGTATTTTGACTGAAATTTTCCAGGAATATTCAGGCCAAGGCAGACATATGACAGAGATGATCAGAGCTTTTTCACTGGTGTAAGGGATTGAAAACAGGATCTTTAGTAAGGGCACTACTTCAGCTTTAATTGAATAATATTCTGTCAGGGAAGGTTTTTTCTGTCTTTCTGCAGGTGTATATTTCTTAATTCTTCTACTTTTAATACGTGTTCCTTAAAGCTTGTTATTCTATTCATCTTTATCATTATTGTTTTAGTACTTCAGTAAGCAAGCAGTGACACGAGAACACTTGACATCTGTCTCTTCTGTCAGGTGGCTGGTGATAGGATGAGAGGAAATGGCCTCAAGTTGCGGCAGGGGAAGTTTAGATTGGATATTAGGAAAAAATTCTTTACTGAAAGGGTTGTCAGGCATTGGAACAGGCTGCCCAGGGAAGTGGTGGAGTCACCATCCCTGGAGGTATTAAAAAAGCATGTAGACAAGGCACTTCAGGACATGGTTTGGTGGGCATGGTTGACGGTTGGACTTGATGATCTTAAAGGTCTTTTCCAACCTAAATGATTCTATGATTCTGTAACATTTGCAGTGAAGTCTGACCTTAGATACATACTCCCCTGTAAGTGTATAACCTGTGTTCTTGCTAATGTTTCATGCTGTTCTTATGTAAATCAACTAAAAATCCAAGTATAAGTGAATGAGAAGAATAACATTTTTATTTGCATGGGAACTGGATCAAACAAAGATGTAAATAACTTCATTTTTCCTAGCGTCAGATAAGGGAAGTGAGAAATAAGGTTTCTAAGCTGTAGTTGTCAAATGCATGTCCTCTGAAAACATTAAATCAACCTCAGAATGTTTGTAAGAACTCCATAACTGTAGATGCTAGATCAGAGATTCCTAACAAAGAACATGGGTTTAAGACCTCACCTTCAAAGGTGTTTTTGAAAAGTTATGCTGATCTGATTCATACTTTTCATTGTGCCACAAATTAAATTACATGCCTCTCACAGTTCCATTTGAAACCCAACAGAAGAAACTTAGTTATCAGAGTCCTTCTGAGTAAAAATTCTGTGAGAAGAACTCAGCTTGATTCTTATATTTTCAAGCTTTGTAGAAAAATTGTTCATGTTTGCAAAACAGCAAAATTGATGTGGAACTTTGTGATATTTAACCAAGAACTGCCTTTTCCCCAGTCTCTTTCAACATAGAATTTTCCTATTGTCTATTTTTCATTAAAAGCTGAATGACTGCCAATATCTTTCAGTTATTCTAGACAATGTAAAAGCTTATATTGGAGGAGATTTTTTGGTATGAATTTTAGGTTCATATATAACACCTTGCTTCAGAATTGCCATTTTCATGCTTAGCAAGCTAGTTTTTCTAAAACTACATTAGAAACATTTTGAATGTAATTTTAATCCACTAAATATACAGGAAGCCATGGAATCCTTATTATGCATGGAATTTTTTTTAAAAGAGGTCCTGGATATCTGTTAGGCATTTAGAACACTGTGCAATATTGTCCATTGTTTCTGAAATGTTGTGAACACTTGAAATCACTCCTAGATACAGCTGCAATGAAAATACACATGTATGCATGTGCTAGTACACATGAATAGATCTTGCCTTTATGAATGAACTGGTATGTTTTAAATCCAGTTGTATCCAATGATGTATTTACCTTAGGCATTCTGTAGGCTGACCTGCACTCTGCTGAAATCACCTTAACATGGACAATAAAGTTTAGTGCAAGTGACTGAGCATTTTGTCAACCTATTATCTGGCAAGTTGCTGAGCTGTGGGAGGGAATTTATGGATTCTGTAATACTTCAGTATTCTTGTGGCAATAAAGAAATTGTTTTCCTAACTCCATTC
This sequence comes from Pandion haliaetus, assembly GCA_013401275.1. Classification (NCBI taxonomy): domain Eukaryota; kingdom Metazoa; phylum Chordata; class Aves; order Accipitriformes; family Pandionidae; genus Pandion; species Pandion haliaetus. Next base: position 18,570 of record VYZV01045398.1, read on the forward strand.
CCTCCTTAGAAGACAGGCATGACTGTTATAAGCCATTAAGTATTTAATCTACAACAGTGATATTTTTTAATCTTTATATCCCGATAGCAATGCAAATCTTTTGAATTGAATTATCTCTGGGAAAAAATGTATACATATAGCTTATACTTCTTTCTTTCCTCTTCCCCTCCCTTTTCTTTGGTGGAAAGAAGAAAATAATTCTAAACTCATGGAAATGGTTTTGTCCTCTAACTTTGCAAAGTGTTCTCTGAGCCTGTAGGAAGCTAGCATGTTTGTTTCTACTGTGGTAAACACAACAGAGTATAGCAAGCTGGTGTGGCTTGTGTTGTTCCATGTGTGGCTGTGCAAAACATTCAGTGCTTTTCTACCAGTGTGAAATATGTGAAACACTTTTAGGGAAAGATATTAAATGCAACAAGTTTCCAATTCCCAGTTATAAAGGTTTGATGTTTTTTTCTGTGTAACCTTATCTGTCTTTCCCTGGACTTGGAATAACAAGTAAGCTTACTGAGTAAGCACAAATAATTTGGAAGCACAAGAAGTACTGAAAACTCCTTTCTTTTAAAAGTACAGATTGAAGATTTGGCAATGGGGTATGGGCCTCTCTTCCTAGACACAGCCTTGAGTTTAGGCAGGGCTGATAGTGATTAAGATCAGTAATACTTCTTGTCCTCATTTTGTGTAAAGCCATCTAATGAAGACCAGGTCACCTGGCATTCACTGACACTTAAAGTTTAACTGAGAGGTCTAGGAATGAATGAATGTGGAGGCTGACTGATCTCCCCATAGGATCCATATAGTTGAGCTTTTTGATTGCGTTGTATATTGAAGACAAGGCACAAAACTTGTCTATTCTATACTTCCTAAGTGGCTAAATGAAATATTTTGTCCTCCAGACCTCATGATGGCATTAATTAAAATAAAAGTATTTTTACTGTTTGTCCAGTTATTAGTAAAAGCTTGTTCCTCTGCTTTATTAGTTGTTACATTATAATGAACATTCTAGAAAAGGGGATGTTTTATCCTGTCTGCATACTGGGTTTTCCTGTTATCAAAGTGTACACTAACACCGTTTTAAATGGAAGATAAAGACTGAAAAGGAAGTATTGTTGTCTATTATAATTTTTTCCAACATTTTAGTGTGGTTTTGTAGATGGCTGAAGACATTTGGTGATATTTACTACATGTGGAACAAGAAGTTGGAACTGGGGAGGGATGTTAAGAGAGGATGGAGAAAACTTATGCATCATAAACTGTTTCATAATTTAATGTTTGTCATTTAGGGGAGTCCATCATATAATTTAATGTCATGCAGCCTGCAACAGTGAAAATGCTGCTGTTTTCTTCATTAAAGTGTTTGAGCTTTAATAGCAAGTGGCTGTGATGACAAATTCTAGATCTCCTAGGAAACTACAGTATGATTGAGTAAAGTCTGTCACTCAGTGCAGTCTTGCTTATGGTCTGGGTTTCTTTTCTGTAGGAATAACACTTGTCTGGGATGGCTATGTGAATAAACCCCTTAAGGAAGGACATAGAATATATTCTATAATTTATTTGCAATTACTTGTAATAAAAACATTTATTGCAGCATTTACTATATCAAAGGCACTAAATGGAATTATCTGGGAAAAAGTTCATTATTCACAAAAACTATTTTTGGATTTTATGATCAACCACTCTTTTTTTCTATATCATTTACACTAGAAATGAAGTTTGAATGTAAAAATTCTAGGGCTGTCTGTTTTTTCTATTTATGGCCTTCGATGGCTGTTTAACCCTAAAGTGACATATTCACTTCTGCTTCTCAGTACATGCCTGAAAGATACAATGTCATATATATGATGTCTTCCCATAGCTGGCAGTGTACAAAGGAGCATATAAAGTTTGTAGGGTCCCTCCTGGCTACACAGGGAACTGCTTCTGCATACTTAGCTTTTCACTCTGGACTCATAACTCTGAACTGACAGACTGATTATTTAAATTGTAACTGCCATTGATGGGCAGAAGGAAGGAAGTTTATGTGTCCATATGAGTTATTAAATACTATACCAAGATGTCACCTCGTAACATTTTGTTAAAATGCCATGATATTCTAAACAGTTGCCTGAGAAGCATGTTGAAAATGGATCCATTTGCAAGCTTGTAGACATCTATTAATGGTTATTGCTGGTAAATTACAATGAATAATTTATTTGATGAATTGCACCTTTTTCTTAGTGAAATATCTTTTAAGACCTGCGACTTTCTCAGATTAAGATTTTTTTAATTTAAGAGGTGTTTGTGTGAGTTGAATGGACTATGGGTACTCCCTTACTGCTGTTTCTGTTCTGAGATTAGATATTTATAAGAGAAGTGCACATATTGCCGTATAAGTGTCGTGGTTTAACCCCGGCCAACAACTAAGCACCACGCAGCCGTTCACCCACTCCCCCCCCACACCCAGTGGGATGGGGAGGAAATCGGGAAAAGAAGTAGAACTCGTGGGTTGAGATAAGAACGGTTTAATAGAACAGAAAAAAAACTAATAATGATAACACTAATGAGATTACAACAATAATAATAAAAGGATTGGAATATACAAGTGATGCACAATGCAACTGCTCACCACCCGCCGACCGACCAACCCGGAAATCCCTCCTCCTCCACGCGCCCGCCGCAGTTCCTAAAACGTCATATGGTATGGAATACTCCGTTGGTCACTTTGGGTCAGCTGCCCTGACTGTGTTCCCTCCCAGCTTCTTGTGCCCCTGCAGCTTTCTTGCTGGCTGGGCATCAAAGGCTGAAAAGCCTTGACTTTAGACTAAACATTACTGAGCAATAACTGAAAACATCAGTGCGTTATCAACATTCCTCTCATACCTAGCTCAAAACTTAGCACTGTACCGGCTGCTAGGAAGACAATTAACTCTATCCCAGCTGAAACCAGGACAATAAGTTTGAACTGCTGTTTTGTGCGGGACAGGAAGGCCTACCTTTTATCACAGTGTATGAGCACACAGGCAAGTCACTCTGAGAAATTTTCAGTTGGTTTGCTACATGGGAAACATCCCTGTGGATGATCATGCCCTGATATACTCAACAGAAAATACAAGATAAATTGCATTTTTTCACTGGGGGATAAGCAACCTCACCCTTTTAAGAGCTCAAAACATGCAGAGATACCATGCAATAATTGGTGAAACTTAGCTTTCTCTGCAGTGAAGTGTGCATGTGTCTATTGTCTCTTTTGAGAAACTCGCTTCAGAATACAGTACCATCAAGCAATTATGGGACAAATACGGGGAAAAAAAAGTTTCTCCTTTATCTCTGTCAGATGTTATTTATAGAGCTAAGAGGTATCAATTCTGCATTTATTTTTGTAATGCCTTGAAGCATGAGGATGCATACTTTTTATTCAGTTCTCACTAATAAACTTGTATTTCTCCTCATTATCTGTAGATGCCTAACCTGTCTAGTTTCTGGTATGAATACTCGAAAGAAACAAATTAAAAATTCACTTTCTGTGTTCATTCATGCTGATGAAACTCAATGAAATGAATATTCATGTAAAGCAAATACAAGAAAGAGGTAAATGTAGCCAAGACAAATGTATTTATGATTTCAAAACTTTTTTTTTTCTTTTTCCTTTTGCAGTATTTGCTGTCTCTTTTGAAACCCCAAGACAATGTATGAGTTATCAGAAAACGGATGAATGAGTACCCTCTAGAGGCAGAGTTCAGTTGGGGAAAATTCCAAGATATGGAGAACAGGTATCAGTGAACATAATACCGCTGTGCAGAGAAGAGAGTTGGGATTACTCAAGGTTCGCATAAATACATACAGTAAGTGCAGTTTGAAAGTTGAAGGGGCTCTTTTGGGCAGAAAACCTTTGAATACTGTAGCTTTAAACAAAGTCATTTTCATAAGCATTGAATCTGAATCTCAAAGCAAACTTGATCTGCATAAAATTCAGCCAGAGGATCTCCTAATAAGTTCAAAGTAAGGATTAATGGAATTGTTCCTTGATGCAGAAACCTGTGGCGTTTTTGTGGCTATTTTAGGAGCTATATGGAATTTAAATAAAATCATTGCGAAGGAAATGAACAGTGTGAATTGTGGAATTCTTTGTTATTTGGCAACACTGAAAAACAGGTGTGAAAAACATGGCTGAGTTAAGCTAAGACAGGCATTACCCAGTGTTTTGGGGTTTTTTTTGATTTAAATAAAAAGAAATTAAACTTTTTTTGGTGAGGTGGGGGGGAGCAGCTGAAAATCAGCTCAGGTCAGTTCTATAAAGAAATAAAAATATCAGATGTTTTGTTTGGAACAAGTGAAAAATAAAAGACTCTATTTAGAAATGTTAGAAATCAGTGTTCAGCATTGTTCTGAAATTTCCCTCTTTTTAATTTTTTGGGCTGTTACACACTTTTTCAGCCAAGTCACTGTCTAATGAGTGCTTTTTTTCCAAATTGGTTAAAATCTGAACCAGGCTGAACTTTACAGCTAAACCCATGAGTCTTGATGGTATGAGCTCAATTTTCTGTAGCTAAAGACATTAGCAGTTTTTGTTGATTGGCATATGAGGGGGCAGGTATATTGCTAATAAAAGTTGTACAAAAACTTTACTACTTTTCTAGAGCTGTTATTCATACTCAACAGTACAGATTTATTCCTTTCAGCTTGAAAAGCAGTGGCCTATAATCTTCTACTCAGTCAATGATGTAAACCGACTTTGTGGTCTCTGGTCTTTAAAATTGTTATTTATTTTAAAACTCCAGTGGGACAAAACATCTGTTTTCAGCCTCTTGAATGCAGTGAACTGTCTGTTCTTTTTAACTGTTTTTCATCAGGGCTATTGTGGTATCAAACCAGTGAGAGCTCAATGAGATATGATAATATACTGATGATAAAGTTGCTGGGAGTAGAAAGTGCCAGATTATTTGATTTCTTGCAGTATTTTATATCACAACTGTCATTTGAAGGTCTAAGGGAATATTTGTTTTCCATTAGATGCTCATGTTCTGTTTGTTTCCTATGGGACACCTATTTGTTTTTTATAATCTATTTGCATCTGTTATAAGGTGATTATGTATTTAGGGCCTGATTCATACCACAGTAAATCAGTAATTATTCTAAAGGTGTCATTGACACTCTACCAGTGTTAAACTGGCATGTTGGAAGACTGCCAAAAACCTGTCCAAAATAGGTACAGTGGGTGATCTGCTGCTTTTTGTTACTGAAGAAACTTAGGCTCTTGTGTTGGCTTTATAACAGTCATATATGTTTGGAAAACCTTTTCTGCCTCATGGTTAGCTATTATAATTAGAGATAACAACATAGAATATATCTCCGGTGTATGCTGTCCTGTGCAGCTACAACACTTTTACTGGTTTAGATCCCTTCAGTGTACAAACATAGGGAGATCCTCTTATAAGGCATATTTACCTTGGGATGTCCATTAGCATTTCCGTAAACAGTTTGTGTGCTTTCTTGTGTGATAGGAGAGATATCGATCAACTGCCTAGTAACTTAAATGGTCGCAGCTTAATCATGCAAACTTCTGCTTTTCCTGGCGATAGTGGGATCTACTGCTGGGAGTCAATGCTGTAATATTTCTCTACTCTCGACAGAGAAATCAACGTCCTGATTTCTGCCAGTCTTCTAGTTGATATTTCTAAGCTCTGTACTATAGAGCTGTACACAATTATGGAATTCTTAAGAAATTTTGTTGCTGTATTTTTTCTTGCTGCTGTAACTTCTGTAGCCTATAAAAGCTTGCCCTTCACATATTTTGTTAGCTGTTCTGAGAAGGAAGAGAATCTTCCTACTGCTAAGCGTGTTATCTGCACAGATGACCTATCTGTAGATTCCTGAGGAAAAGTCAAATGACAACATGTCAGCTTCTCAGTTCTGGAGAAATTATCCCACACTACCTTGGCAGTGCTAATAGTTTACAACATTCATGGTTGGTAATGGACTGTTTGCCTTAAAGGGCTTTGACAGTTTTGCTGAACTTAACATGTACTCAGCTAAGAGATGGTCTTTCTTCACTACATCACTTGCCATTTGAATAGGTCACATTTTGATAAGATGTCTTTGATTTGCTGACTGTGAAACTGCTGTATAAATCTTCCTTTATGCTTACACATTGCTCAAAAGGTCCACTGTATTATTCTGAGAGTAAATACCTAATTATTTGCTGCTGAAAGCCATGTAAGAACACCCCTCTGTATTTCTGAAATCCTTTGGTGACATCTGCCACTTTAAGTTTACATCCAAAATGAATAATGCAATGGGAAGTGATTTCATTCCATGGTCTTATTGAACTGGAGTCTGGCTTTGTGATAAGAGAAAAAAGTGAAGGCAGAGTGCCTGGGTGGGAGTCTTCAGTGGCTTTTTTAAGGTTATGCTATCATGGCTGAGGAAGTGAAATTCTAGTCCATGCATTGGCTTGTTTGACTGCATTATATCCAGGTCTGGGACTGAGCACTTGTTGATGTCATCAATATCAGGTCAAGCTGTACAGGTACATCTACACCTCTCAAACACAGACCTCCTGAGAGATTGCCCCTGAAACTGATTCTTCTTACAATTTTATGTCTTCTTAACTGGACGTCACCATACTGTGAATGTATATGATCAAAAATAATGTGGCATGAACATACTGCACAAGAAAACGTAATGGATATTTTAATGCTCAAGGAAAGGTTAATGAACAAGATAATGAAAAAGTTCTACAACAGAGAGGAAACTGTTTTGCTGAATTGGTATCTGAATTCCATGTGTAGCTCTTTGGCTGTGTCTTTGGCTATCTTCCAACTAGCAAAGCTACTTGTGAATCGTAGTTCTTTGTTTTTTAAATGCATATAAAGTCCATATCTAAACTATTGTATATGCAAGCAGAGCAGCTGAGCATATCAGCCCTGTTGTTGGAGCATCTGACAATGCTCATAAAGTGTCTTATGAATATGATGCTAATCCTATTCCACCTCTTATTTGGATCTATGAAAGGGAATTTTCTTGAATTGGGCCTTCAGCCACCAGCGCTCATGTTTGAAAAATGCTAACAGACATTCTGTTTATCACTTGTAATACTTGCCCATATGCCATGTGTTAGGTGGAAGCATCCTTACTTTTCTGTATCACAGGAAGAAATACTGTGAATTTCAACCTGGCTATGTTCAGAACCCACTGAGTACATTCATTTGGCCAGAGGGCATCCCGTTAAGCAGCATAAGGAAAGTCCCTTGCAATCACCAAAGACTTTTCTTGCTGTAATCCCTACTGATCCTGGGAATCTGAGGTAGGAACTGAAACCAGCTCTTTTTCTGGCTTTGCACAGTTCTGTTACCATGCCTCCAGGGCTGCTAATGGAGGGAAAAATTCTGTCAAGCTTTTCACAAAGTAATATTTTGTTTCATAAATATACTAAGTCATTTTAATGACAATTGTGAGATACTGTTGCAGAAAGTCAGGGTGGCAGAATCTTTGTTCATGAGTGGCAGCTGAATAGCTTTAATTCCAGCTGCTTAGAAAGGAACCAGAAACATCTAAAGCTAGAAAAGAATCATGTTTTTGCAGAGAAATAGAGTACCTGACCTTCCCTTCCACTTTTTCCATGACACCCCTAATGATCTGATATTTGCTATACCAGGCAGAGCATCCCTACAAGCTGATGGGTGAATTATTTATCCGTATGTCCATTCACAGTTCTGCACCTGTGTCAGCTTTGGTACATACCTAGTCTTGATAGTGTCAGGTTATATGCTCCCTCTTGGGATTTTTTTATTTCATATCAGCCTAGCACTTCTGTAGTCATCAGGAGTATCTGTAACCTTGGTGAGGCCACTTAGCTGTGCCTTGATAAATAATTAATAAATAATACATCAAGTGCTGGCACCTTGCTTTACCCTGCTGAATTGTATGGGGAGAACTTTAAGTGTAGCAAACATTAATTCAGCGATGACTCTGTTATGTTTATTATCCATTTTAATTTCCTCAACTGTCCTGCATCTGAGTGAATGGAATATTTCCATTCTGAAAATTACTAGTGACATTCATGTGTTTGCTTTCATTTCTTCTTTGTCTCTGTCACTGCTCACCATTCTTTCATAACAAAGCTGTCCTGCAGCTTGCTTTTTCATGTTTCAGATCACATAAAGGTGGTGACATTCAACAGAGAAAAATACATTTGTTTATTTTTCAGTTTACTGAATGCATCTACCAACATCTCAAGGTGCATAAATTTCAGTAAGTGAAAAAGATAACAGATAATATTGAGCATATCAGGAACAGTGTTACAGCAACAGAGATCACCAAATCACTTGTACCATAGCCAATGGGGTGCCCTTGCAAACATGCTGGCAAAAGGGCTGTTTTAAGTTCTGCACTAGTTGCGCTACCACAAGCCACGCTGACTGTGGGGTGACAGCCTCCATAAACTACAGGCAAATGCTCGAAGTGCAAGGGCAAGCTATAGTTACCTACTGCAGTGACTTGCAGCTGCATCCATTGATTTCCTAGTGCACAAATGAGAGATGACATCAGATGAGCTCTGTGCTAGAGTCTTGATTAAATTGGATGCTGCACCAGACAGAAAGGATTACAATGGTGTTAGAAGTTCTAAGAAAACATGTAGCACAAAAGACTAGGCTGTACCTCTGTCAGCTGAACCTGACAGCATTGCTCTGTGAGAAAAACCTTTGAAGGTAAAGACTCTAGTCTGATGTACTTTGTTTACATCAAGCTTATGGCTTTTTAAAATCTGTTTTTGGTGCTGCATATGTTTGGATAGAGCAATATGTCTGACTTCTAATATTTGAGATCTTACACTGATTTAGCTTCTTTTTACATAGGCACAATACACCAAGTGCACATTCCTTTCTAGGTACTGTAAATTAGCTACAGTATATGAATCTCAGCGTGTAATATGATAGCATTTTATTCATGTTGGAAGTAATGATTGTATTATGTATTTCATGCCCAAAGAGAAATAGCATGACTTCAGGCAACAGAAATTAACAGTATGAAACATTATTGTTTGTGATGTTGTTGATGTTTTAATTGCTGATCATTAATCTGTGTTCTTCAACTCCAGTGTTGCTGGAATTATAATTAGTCCAGTGTGTTTTGCTGAAATGTAGAAAACAATCAGTCTGCCACTAATGATAGGGCATGTGGGACTCCAAAACCGAGTATCAAGTCAGTACTTCTGTTCCACAGTGCATATTTTTTTTATATTGATATTTCTGGTGAAAATTGTACTTATCGGGAGAATAATTTAAACTAAAGAGAACTTACAGAACTTGAAAAAAAAAATCAAAGAAAACCTTGCATGTTTTATTTCTTTCCATTTAAATGCTAATTACATAATCATGTAATTACTGTACCATGGTACAGTGGAAGAAAACTTTGGACATACATTTCTGGAAATGTAAATAATGTCATTATAGTTAATCCTAAGTGTGGCCTTCACTCTCTTCTATGTACATTTACCTAGTCACTTAGAAGTACGTATACTCCATTTATTGTGTTACTTTTTTATTCAGGCAAAGATCAGTTTCATCATAAATTGACACTCATATGATAATGTGTGTGCACATGTGAATTCACAAATTTTAAAAACTGTGTATGTGTTTCAGGATTACTTATGTTGTAGATCCAAAACTAGCTCTGCTCTTGGACCAAGCTCACTTTAAGTTCAAGAATAATTTCTGTTCCCTTTTCAGCCTTTATCTCAGAAAAAAGATGACTGATAATGCCAGTCACAAAAACCCCAAAACAACACCATATCACATTCTCTTAAATAAATGCAAAAGGAGTTGAAAAATTGCAAATTAGTTGTATGCTTGTACAACTTGTTCCATATGGCAGGTGTTCACTAGAGTAAATACCTAAGGGTTATAAAGCAGCTTTTATGATTTTGCATTGTCTGCAGTGGCAGGGCTTTTCCTGTGTGGGAAAGATGCTCCAGCAAACCAAGATATGACTGTAAACTTCAAAAATTGAGTTGATGTAAATCCAAGTATGGAAGATCTGTATTTAATTTTCTCTCAGTTTAGCTGAAATCAATTGGAAACAAGTTTTAGTTAAACAAAAAGAAAAGCCCTTCAGAAGTGACTGATGAGTGTCCCACTAAGGGTTTTGCACACTATAACTACATTAGCTTCGAATGCATTTAGGTCACACTGATACATTCCACTTTTAAAGCATCTATAATCTGATCTGGCTCTAAATGAAGTTAGTGAGATTCTTATTCCAAGAGAAAGGATTGAATCATTCTTTTAATGAGGCAGAGGCCAGTTCTCTTTTGGCCTAAATTGGTGTTTAAATAATTTATCCTGGCTAAGAATCCATCCCCTTCTGTTTAAAGAATAAACTTATTTCCTAGTTAGCACTGATTCTGTAAAATTCCATTAACTTACTTTCTCCACTAAAAAAAAAAAAAGATAAATTTGTATTCAGGTTTAGCACAGAAGCAAAGAAGTGTTTATTCAGAAATTATTTGGTGTAATTCTAAAACCAGATGTTGTTTCCACACTGATCTGTATAATCAATGATGACATTCCTATTGCCAGTAGACAGCGGAATGTCAACCTCTTAATGACTGAATTTTCAACAAGGCTCCATTTCAGCTCATTTTCAGATGCAGTGGTACAGCAAAATTATGAAAGTTTCATGATTGAATGAAGTACATATCTCATAGCTGTAATGGTGGACAAAATTTTGCATTGAATGTCATTTCACTTTGACCATCAGTCTAACTGTGCTAACATTAATATATGATAAATAACTTGCATGTGTATGAGATTAAGAAATAGATGGTTTAAATTCTGGAATCGACTTCTATAACGTAGTTTAACTGCCAGGTTTTAAGGTGTGTTAGTTTACGATTAGCACCTGATTCTAAATCAGTTTGTGGTAACATATTCTAAATAGGGGCACCTGCTTGGCTATTGGAGTGTAGCAAATTTCAAACCTGAACTAAAACAAAGACAGGCTTATACATGTATCCACAAAGAGACATAATATATAATAAATAATAATAATATATTACAGTGATTTAAAATACTCCCAGAATATGGTAAATTTTAGAAATAACACTTAGCTTGGCTTTTCTCTGTTGCCAAGCAATGAAAGATTTACAGCTGAAGTAAGATGTGATGAATGAATCCAGTGAATACTTTACAAATCCTTCAAAAGAAAGAAAGAGAAATCCTGCCACTTCAGAATGAGCTGTGTGATGAATTTGTGTAATACTGACAACCCAGAGAAACTCCCAAAAGGGATTTTGTTACAGACAAAGAATTTTACGTGGGAATTTGTTCAGGCAAATTCTGATACATTCTGGTTTGATGTGCCAAGACTGTGGGGAATAAAGAGCATCGGCTACCATGTGACATAGGAGTTGTTAAAAGTTGCCCACTGTTGGTGTTAATCCTTCCCAACTGCAAAGCAGACAGAGACTGGCTAGCTCTTAAAATGAAAATTGATGTTAAAACAAACTTTGACAGCTGTATGACTTTTGCTGGTGTTGTTAAGACAATACTAATTTCATTGATTCATTCAGTATTACCATGCTGATTGTAGGTCCTGCAGAACATCTACACAACCTGATCAGTCTTTCCTTTGTTATGGAGTACATATGTTGTGTTTGTGTGAGATTACCCAGCTCTCTGAGTTCTGAGCAGTGGCATATCTTGGCAGAATGTGCCATTGCTTTTCATAAGATACACTTCAAAGCGTTGGGCCACGTTGCACCAAACTGCACTCTGAAACAGTATAAATCCTTTCACTTTCATTTCTTTGCTTTTCATTCTTTGCACCTTATCTTGGAAGCATTAAAGGCAACCAGCTTTTTGGCTTTCATGCCTGCCTGAAGGTGTAAGTACAACAATGCTGGTGCCAAAATGGCTAAAGAATCAGAATGGGAAACTCTCTGAATGGAGAAAGGGTGGGATGGAAGCAGGAAAATGAGCAAAGAAAAAGATGAAAGAAGAGCACTGAGAAAAACTGTTTCTTAATTACACGAACTTTCTCTTGCAAGTCTTGGATCTCACTCTAATTAAAGTAATTGGCATGTAGCAATGTGATACAGATGGAATTCAGACACATTCTGTACTGGGCAAAGAGGGTTTAAATTTGCATTAGCTAGCTAGCTTGCAAAAGACCTGGGTTTTTTTGTTTTTTTTTTTTTTCATTGTGTGCAACAGGAAAAGTGGGACTACGTGGCTTTTAAGAAAGAGAAGGCACGTGAATGCAAGTAGCTGTGTGCCTCTTTAGCTCACTTATGGTCACCTTGCATTCAGGAGGAGTTTGAGGTCCTACATGGAAGTCCCTATGATAAATCCTCAGAATATCTTAGAGACTAGTTGTTTGGGGGAGATATTGTCTAGTCTGGAGGCAGACAGGAGTTATAGCCATCAGGGACTAATCTAAATCCTTTTAAAATGACTGGAGTGACACTGGATGAAAATCTGACCTCTTACTCCACTCTGCTGCTTTCTACTCAGTGAATTCTCATCAGTTTTGATGTTTAAAAGGTGGAAGCATGGTGAAGGATAATGAGTTTGCAACAGAGAATTTAGCTTCCATTGGCAGAGAAAAAGGAACATATGCTTATCAAATGGATCATGAAGGCAAAGTACTTGCTCGCTGCTTCCCTACAGGTCACAGCTCTCTAAATCTGATCTTCTGGGTCTGGAGACTCTCTTCACACATCCCTTGATCTCTGAGAAAACCCAAGATTAGTTCAGTTCAGTTAAAAACAGCATTGGCACAAAATACTGCCCATGGTGTGGAGAAGCCATAAAAGCCTGAATGGTTAACTGAGGTTATTCCAGCCCCTATGCAGAAGAGCTATGTAAGCTGTAGCTGCCTGGAAATATCTGGACAATGGGCAGTAAAATGAAGTCACAAACTACTACTAGGACACCAATTCTCACTGGTCTTTGAGACAAAATTTCAAGTTTTCCAATGCAGGTTCCACCTCAAGAAGTACAAAGGTTGCACAAATATCACTGATTTAAAAATAGACTGTGGGTTCTCAGCACAGCTCTGTATCAGAACATGCCTGTATAGATGAGTTTGAAAGAAAGGAGATTAGCTGCCTTTGTCATCTGTAAATCTAGAATGGTAATAGGTCTTCAGTCTTTCTGTGAGAAAAAATACCAGCTTCCAAGAGCCAGGGGGGCTGTATTATCTTTCTTTAAGAAAAGTCTGTCTTCACAACAGAGAGAAGACTGCGGAGTTATAAACATAAATGGAATTCTGATTCAGAACACTAAGCATGATCTCTCAGGGTTTATCATTCCCTAATTGTCTTGTTCACACTCTGAGGATCACAGTGAGTGAGCCACCTGGAGACTGTTAGGGTGGATGGAAAACCTTGACTTTTCCCTGAAAAAAATTTTCAGTTATCCTCATTGCCTCAGGTGTCAGTGTGTTCCAGTTACATGTAAATAACATGCAACCAGTGGTGTGTCAGTGCTGGAATGTGCAAAGATTACTCTGCAGCAGTAGACATTAGCTTTAATGTCTTTCTGGTATTCATATAGATGTCGTTGAAATGCCACTGATTAGCAGGCTGTGGTGGCTGTGAGTCTAAGTTTTTTAACATGCTCTTGAGTTTTAAGGTTTGGATTTTCTGTATGTACCAGTGAAAAAGCTCAGAGCCTTAGAGAACAGCTGATATGTATCTTGAACACTTGTTCAGAGGTGTGTGTGTGTTCTAGTAACAAGTGCCTGTCTTCTGCAAATCAGTATGTCTGTCTATGCTTGCATGGCATTTCAGTCCCATAAGGTTTCTCTCTGTGATTGCTTCAGTCTGCCTAAATAGGTCAGAGAAAGATATTATGCTGTTAATTGATGAAAAAGGTGTTTGAAGGCCTTCCTCTGCCCTCAATGTTTTTGATTTATCTTCACTTCCTATGGGGCAATTAATTTTCCAGGGGCAAACATATACTCAGGTCATCTCTGCCCATGGGTTAAACACAAAAATTGTGATCAAAACCACTGGAGTGTTTCCTACCAAAAGGGTATCATTCTCATAAGTGACAGTATCCTTTTTCTTCACCTTTCTTAGAGCTAACAACAATTGGAACAACACAGAGAATCCTTTGAAATGGTGAGGAGTTTAAATATGGGCATGCTATTTCATTTCATCCTGTCACCCAAGCAGGGGCTGAAATGCCAGGAAGTGTACCATTGTCTCCTTCCCTTGTCAGCTGTTCTGTCTCTACAAAGAAGACCTTAGCTTTCTTTTCTTCCAGTGAGTCAGTATCAGTCTGTCTTTCTCTGAACCTGTTGTGACATCAAAGGTAGGGGTCATTTGATGGGAGAGCCCCTACAGTGCAAGCTCAGCAATGGAGAAAAAGCAGAGTAGCATGGCTTCCCTCTGCTCGGTGATTCATCTGCCAGAGGTGATATCAAGAAACTTGACACATCCATAGATGTAAAAAGCCAAAAGGAGAGCTTACTTTGGCATGCCCAAAAGGAGGCTCAGCTCTCACCCCTTCTCACTGGGAGCAGTAGCTCTGCTGGAACCTAGTGCAGCTAATCAGATGCTTTAATTTAAACTATGCTAATTTAACAAGCTAAAAACTCTGATTAAGAGGCAGAAAACTATATGTAAATAATTACAAAGCTTATTGTCTCAGACACTATTCTTTATTACATGTTTTCTAGACTTTTGTGGTGAAACAGAACCAATGGTGATTAGTGGTGGAGGTCATACATGCTCTGCCTAAGTTTAGTGTATTTCATAGGTCTAGCTATTTATTAGAACTGCAGATAGGCCTAAACTTAATTTGAGTCAGGACACAGACTGAGGTGTATTTTTAGATGTTTTTCTGGGCTGGAGCAGTATATACAGTGGAGGTTTTTCTTCTGGCCATGCTGCGCAGATTTTTGTAATTGCCTTAAAGACATCCTGGGTTGACACTGAAAATTGTTTTATTTTAAAAAGCTTGAACTGAGTTGAACAGTTGTTACTAGAATGCTCCATGATACTTACAGGAAGTAGTTACTGACTCATTCATGATATGTTATTGCTGTGTGCCTTTGCTTGGGCATCTACAGGTGTAAGCAAAGCCATGCTATTTAAAAGACACCATCTCTTATTATGTCCAAAGTGAGTGTATAACTTTTTTTTTTAGGGTGGGTTTGTTAGGTTTTTGGGGTTTATTTTGTTTTGTTGCTTTTTAAATATGCTGTTTTTATGGCACTTGAGAGTTCTGAATATAAGGAGGAAGCTGTGAGATGAATAGGTGGTGCTCTCTGTGCTTAGAGCTGCATTTCCTGTCATCCTTTTGTACGTCTGACAGATCTGGTATTTTATGGGGGGAAAAGTTATAATTTTTTTTTTTTAAGTTAAGAAAATAAGTCCAATGAATCCTGCTAAAAGGCAGTCTCATGCTGTTGTCATTAATGGCTTCCCCTGAGAAACTGGCAAATTGATAAATTAAGCTTTCCCTCTGTGACAGCCTTTCACATAGTCAGGATGTAGTCCTACTTTCATCTTCAGCAGCATTAAATCAATCTACTATAGAAATACTTTGCCTTGCTAGCTAGGTACAAAATAGATCTAGAGACTTGGTGCGTCAGTTCACAATGTTTAGCTCTAAGCCAATCTTTTGGCAATCACAAGAGGCTTAAATTTTGTATTTATTTTGAAATACATCCCTAATTGAGATGTCTATACAACTTCAAGCCTCTCTTCTTGAAAACCAATTAATACATACACTAGAACAGTCTTTTTATTAAGACTCAATTAAGGAAGATATAATGAGGCCAAACTAGGTGAAGCTTTTAGTGTATATTATACACAGTAAATCTTGAAAGACAGATGCAAAGTCAAATCTCACTTTGAACCTGCTTCCATCTAGTAGTAGTAATAAAAAATCCTATATGGTGCCTGTACTAACAAGAAGCTCATAAATAAAAAAACTAAGCAAACTAAAACACCCTTCCATAAGTAAGGGATGGATTTTAGTTAGTCCCCTGTGAACAGGGAAACTGATCATTACTGCTTGCCTGCATCTCCTTTTGTTTTTTAATCTCCTCCAACTGCAAAGAATTTTTGTAACAGTTTTTTAGCCAACTTACCTTCATATAAATACCAAGAGGTAGTGTAGTTTCTCAGCATTGCATGTTCTATGTTGCTTTAGTTTCTCAAGATTCCCTGTGCTAAATTGCTTTAAAAATGCAGAGAGTGATACTTTGAAAGACCTATGATACTGTTTATTACTGTTTCCTGTGATACCTACAGAACTGAGATGCTAATGGGAAATCTATTGTGTGAGGATAGCAGTAACAGCTGGTACTGACTGGTCTTAGTAGTCTGTTGGCCAGACTGATAGGAAACATGATGAATATGTGTATGCATTTGTCAAAAATCTGAACTCAGGCTACAGTATTTAAGGAAGTTGAAAGTAGTATAGTTGATTATGATGTCATTAACGTTTTTAGGCAGAATGTGGCTGAATTAAACACAGGTTTATATATTAGAATCTGGTTTACAGTATATGTATTATCAATGCAGGCTATGATTAAGTAGAACGAGAAAGATGATGAGAAACTTAATAAAAGAAGATAAGGTAGAAGGAAAATTGCATAGGTCATCCTTACAAAAAAGAATCTTAAATGATATAATTGTTGTGGACTCAATGAATCTCACAGCGTCTTTCTTCTTTAATGAAAGGCTCAATTGTTCAGCTCTTGACTACTCTAGTTCTCTCATATTTGTAAGGAAACTAACATTTTTGTGTCACTTTAAAAAAGATAAATACGATCCTTCTTAGGAATTGAGTGAGATGACTTTTTGTTCCCCATGTGGTGGGTTGACCCTGGCTGGATGCCAGGTGCCCACCAAAGCTGTTCTGCCACTCCCCCCCACAGCTGGACAGGGGAGAGAAAATATAACAAAAGGCCCGTGGGTCAAGATAAGGACAGAGATCACTCAACCAATTACCGTCATGGGCAAAACAGACTCGACTTGGGGAAAATTAATTTATTGCCAATCAACCACAGTAGGGTAATGTGAAATAAACCCAAATCTCAAAACACCTTCCCTCCATCCCTCCCTTCTTCCCGGGCACAGCTTCACTCCCGGATTCTCTACCTACCCCCTGGCAGCAGCACAGGGGGACAGGGAATGGGGGTTACGGTCAGCTCATCACACGTTGTCTCTGCTGTTCCTTCCTCCTCAGGGGGAGGACTCCTCACTTTCTTCCCCTGCTCCAGTATGGGGTCCCTCCCACAGGAGACAGTTCTTCATGAAATTCTCCAATATGGGTCCTTCCCACAGGCTGCAGTTCTTCACAAACTGCTCCAGCGTGGGTCCCTTCCACAGCGTGCAGTCCTTCAGGAGCAAACTTCTCCAGCATGGGTCGCCTACGGGATCACAAGTCCTGCCAGAAAACCTGCTCCAGCATGGGCTCCTCTCTCCACGGGTCTGCAGGTCCTGCCAGGAACCTGTTCCAGCACAGGCTTCCCATGGGGTCACAGCCTCCTTCAGGCACCCACCGGCTCTGGCGTGGGGTACTCCATGGGCTGCAGGTGGATATCTGCTCCACCGTGGACCTCCATGGGCTGCAGGGGGACAGCCTTGCCTCACCATGGTCTTCCCCACGGGCTGCAGGGGAATCTCTGCTCTGGTGCCTAGAGCACCTCCTCCCCCTCCTTCTTCACTGACCTTGGTGTCTGCAGGGTTGCTTCTCTCACGTATTCTCACTCCTCTCTCCGTCTGTCATTTCTGAGCCCCACAACTTTTTTTTCCTTCTTAAATCTGTTATCCCAGAGGCACTACCACTATCACTGATTGGCTCTGCTTTGGCCAGTGGTGGGGCTGTCTTAGAGCCGGCTGGTATTGGCTGTCAGACAAAGGGGAAGCTTCTAGCAAGTTTTCATCAGAAGCCACCCCTGTAATCCCCCTGCTGCCAAAACCTTGCCACAGAAACCCAATACAGTGATCAGTGGTAATGCCAGGGAAATTTGAGTATTGAGATGAATCTTTTTATTTGACTATGTATGTGGCTTTCAGATTCTGTCTTGGCACAAGTTTGATCAGTCTGGCTCTCTTTGCTAATATAGTATGTCAATTTAGTCATATATTGAAGTATTTACAGCATCCAGATGCCAACAGAAAAGCATGAGAAACCAGTCACATTCTAGCCCCTAAGTCTTCATAGATTAATTACTGGCTTGTTTCAATAAGGGAAAGCATATGGGAAACAGCTGCCAGACCACCCTTCACCTCCACCTTTGTCATCTTTCATTGCTTCTTCCCTTAGTTCGTCAACTTCTTCCTTTAGTTCGTCATCTTCTTCCTCTCCGATGAATCATTTAGCATTTTAGAAGCCATTAACACACAAAAGGTTGCTCTTCTGTGTTGGTACCATGAGCTCTGTGCCAATCACAGGTGGCAATAATTGGCCATTAGTTTTTTTGTTTAGTAATCAAATTTCACGTCACATCTTACTCCTGGTATGCACCCATCTTTTGGGGCTGTGTACTCTGGGCTCACCTCATTAGGTTTTTCTGTCTCTTTCTGTGCATCTAGCCATGCTTAGAGAACGTACATATTCTATCGGATTTCCAGGTTCTCAAAGTGTTAATTGTACATTATATTCAAGTCACCATTTGATTTCTGAGACACAGCACTTGACTTTCATTTTAGGAAGTGAAAACCCCAGATTTCATCTGCAGTGTAATAAAATGCTCAGGAAAATCCCAATGATTCAATGTCTTACAAACTGGTGAAGGCTGAGTAAATTCCAAGAAAGGGAAGGAAGGAGTTGTGTTGGTGTGCTGCTGGGCTACCGGAAGGAGACTTTTCCACAGAGAAATCGGCAGGGAGGTAAATATTTAAGGGAAAAAGGATCAAGGTTGATGACTGCCTTCTCTCTTCAGTTTTACAAATGAATGAGTGAGTTTAATATTGCGCTGAATGTTGCATTCAAAACAGCCTTCCGTGAGGGTGTGGCTTGAATAATAAATGAGTTTAAAAGTCCAGTGGTTCGTTCTTTTAGCATCAACTGAATTCCTGGGTCAGTGTATGAACACACAGATATCTTTGCTGATGCTGATACACACATCCATGCAAAGGTGAACTCCGTTCCTTTATAGAAATTGAGTTTGGAAGGCTCTGACTTCAAATCACATGCAGTTAGTTCACTGATCCAACCCTCAAACCCTATGAAGTCTGGTGAATTTTGGAAAAATGGGGAGAGTGTTTCGATTTTAGTGGAATAGACTGTTAAATGTAAAGCTGCTGTCAAAGAGACATGTGAAAGTGTCCCGCTATTTTAATGTCATGCTCCCACTTGAATGCAGCCTACACCAGTAGATGTAGTCTGAAGCAGGTCAGAAAGGTGTGAACTATTATATTAATTGTACTAATTTTCATACTGCTCTGTACTCCTGCAGTGCCAATACTTAAAAGGCCTGTACATCAAAATCCTCTGTCCTCAACTGCTTGAGAGCTTGGTGTATGATTCTAGTCGGCCTGTTCTCAGGTTCAAAGGCGGAGGAATTCAGATGCTGTCATACCCCAGAATAAGGGACTGGGAAGCTGAATAGTTAGGTTTTTCTTCACTTCCTTTGTCACTTAAGATTTTTTCCTCTCTTATAAAGGAAGAAGTATTGTTCTTGGCTATGTAACAAAGAATGTGAACTGTATTTCCTTGAGGAAACTAGAGGAAAGGTGGACTTACCTTTGAAGTAAGTATTTGAATTCAAACTTGTGACAGGATTTTCTATAAATTTTTCAGTGTAATTACAAATCAAATAGAGTAACACTCAGAAGATGATGGGATATGTTTACACATAGAAGTTTATCAGAATAATGAAGCTGTTCTGAATTAACAGTTTACCAAGATGACTTTGTTCACCAGCATCTGGAAATAAGAGCCTCAGGAACTATTTGCTCAGCAAGTCCTATCTGTGAATGGCCAAATATAAAGTGAGGGCACAAGACTCAGAGAGAAAATTATAATGCAGTTTACTTATGCTGAAAATTACTGCATGAAACCAAAGTTAAAATGAAAAATTTTTATTGCTTTCTTTTTCTTTCCAAAGAAGTTCAGGGGTTCACAGGTTCACATCCTAGAACATTACTCATATTATATTACATTTTATGGAACTGAGTGAGGATAATTTGACATCAGTAATGGTGAGGGGTTAGTGCCTCCCATGACAAGGTCTGAATCTGCTTGAAGTCAGTCAGGTAAGGGAGGGTTAATTTCTCCATATTTTACTGCCAATACACAACAGAACTGGTAATGCGAGTATGAGTTCAACACTATGGAAGACAGAAAATGATCACTTAAAAGCTGCCTATTTTATTGCTCTGGGTTAACTGAGAGTTGAAGATCCAGACCTGTTAAGTTATTTGCCAGTTCTGAACCTCACAATATAAATCCGGAGCATTGTGTTGCTGGAACTGGGATTTTGGAGATCTTGGAAATATTTATTAACATTTATAAAAAAAGAATAATTTTTTTCTGAGGCCTTGGTAGCAAGTTTCATTGTAGTTGGTAATGACATTTCTCACTGCAAGATGGATTCCTTTGTAGGAGTTTTAAACTTGTACATACAGAAGACTTACTGTTTTCCATTTAAAATATATTGTAGTTTCTGTGTGGTCTTGGCAGATGCTCACGATTTCTCCTTCTGGAGAAACGATGGAGTGATCTCTAACATCAG